>JAXDDW010000049.1:1272500-1472500 GCA_034670385.1 Hoplostethus mediterraneus | reverse complement strand
CCTCCTTCCTGCGCTTTCCTGTGTTGTTCTCTCCTTTTTCCTCTCCTCTCCTGCTGAGCTCTCTTTCCCTGCCAATTTGTTTATCCGTAATGCTCCTTGGTGCTCTTGTGCCAGGATGTGTTTACTTTTGTACCCTCGGAAACACAAAAAAGTGCTGAAGCTCTAAGCTGAGGTGGTTGTTTCTCTGCCAGCCACAAAGTACTGACACACTTTGATAAGGCAGAATGTAATCACGTTTTCCCTGTGAAGTTGACCTGATGGCAAGGACCGTTCTTCAAACAGAGCAGACACCTGTTTCTGAATTCCTTTCTCAACCCGTCTCTTTGTTGCTTTTCATTTCTTTCACCATTCCTCCTAAATGTTAAATGGATTTAACTTTTACCTAAAAATGTTCCAGATTTTTTATAATGCTTTGTTTTTCTACTGCAGGTGGTCCATCAGTGTTTTCCACACCAGTGACCTCTGACCCCCCTGTCTCCACTGAAGCGGTGACTTCTCAGCCTGCTGCTGCTGCTCAGGCCGGACCCGCAACAGACCCCCCCAGCAGCAGAACCCAAAGCCTTCCGGAAACCGGCAACAACAACACGACACTAGACGTACAAAACACCCTGCCTCTGGACTCTCCTCCTCCTCTTCCTCCTTCTCCTCCTCCTCCGCTTCCTCCAACCCCTCCTCTTCCTCCTCCACCGCCCCCACCTCCGGACAGTCCCGCTCTCCCAGTCCCGCCGCCATCCAAACCTGCGTCTACACCCGCTCCTCCTCTTCCTCCTCCTCCTCCTCCTCCTCCTCCTCCGGACAGTCCCACTCTCCCAGTCCCGCCGCCATCCAAACCTGCGTCTACACCCGCTCCTCCTCTTCCTCCTCCTCCTCCTCCTCCTCCTCCGGACAGTCCCACTCTCCCAGTACCGCCGCCATCCAAACCTCCATCTCCACCCGCTCCTCCTCCTCCTCCCCCAACGCCACCTCCCCTTGAGAGCCCCCAGCGGCCTACCACCCTGACCCTAAAGACGCTGCCCCGCCCCGCCGCCAAGGAGAACGGCGGCGTCTCGACTCAGGCGGACGACGATGAGGAGGAGAGGAAGATACTGGAGGAGGATCTGAAGAAGTGCATTGAGGACTTCAAGAAAATCCGCGTGCCCAGAGTGTTCCCCGATCGCAAGAGGCACTGGCAAAGTGACCTGCTCAAGAAATACAATGCCTAGAAAGCTTTGGTAGGGAATCCATCAGCAACACATCATCAGCTTGACTAGTTCACGGTTGACGAATTTCTGGACAATGGAGAGAAAATGTTGTACTCCAGCTTTATAGCCACGGCGCCAGCACCCCCATCAAGGCAATGTGAAGTCTGTCAGCAAGAAGCAACAAAGTTTACTCAAGAGACTTGGGGAAATGTGGTAGCTTTTGCATGTCAACAACTGAGAAACGTCTTTCCCATGATAGAAAAACAATATCCTCATAGAGAATGTTAGCGGAACTCCTTTTTCCCAGCAAAATCCAACAATATGTTCTTCTAAATGTTGCTTGCTTATTTGCTTTTCAACCACTTTGAGAAATAAAGCATAATAGCGTATGTGATCTGTGTCATGCCGATGCAAGGTAAGTGTGAAATCTTTAGGCGTCTGACTTGGCTGATGCAAAGTAAGAGAAAGAAGCGAAATCTTCGGCGCTAGTCATCTAAAACGTCTCACCTCATCAATATTAACAGTATGACTTCAAAGCCTCTCTACTCCAACTCTCTGCCAGTAATTCAAAAGCTCTGCAGTTTGGTTTATTTTATGACGGCGTTATCTACAAGCTGGCGATAGAAAGAATTTTCGAAAAAGAGACTACGGCGTGCCAGGGCGTGAGGTAGGATAATTACCACGGGCCAGAATGTGGGAATAATAACGATAATAATGCCTCTGTGAATACACAGTGCTGTTCATTCTTCTATCTGTTTTGCAGAAAATGTTCTTCCAGTTTTGCTAATGAATTATCGCGCGTGTGTGTGTGTGTGTGTGTGTTTGAGCGCATACGTGCACAGCCATTGTTGTCTAGTTGGAATTTTAATTATATTTGCAAAACGAGCCTTGCTCTGCTCTCCACCGAGGATTATTGTGTAAATGTACCCATGCCACTGTACCTGCTGGTCTAGGGTTCAGATATTGACCGCTGCCTTGCTGATGTTTTGATGATCCATTCTCTCTTTTTATCTCTTTCTTTTCTCCCCATTTGTCTTTACTTCTGTTTCCCCCCTCGAAAACTGACTTCAACTCTCACTCCTCTGGGGGAAAAAAAAGTCCTAATGGGGTTGTCTTGTCCCAGAGCTTTCCATCAACAGTGTCTCCGATAAGCCCCTCGCCCCCCCACCACCCCCCGATGCAGTTCTGCTCTCTGCATTGCTTAAGGTTAATGTTGAGGTTAAGGCAGTAATCCTACTATCAGACAAATAGAACAGTTTTATCGGGGACACTGGTAACCGCGAAGGAGCAATAGAGATATCCTCTTTGCTCTGAGTGGAGGATTAACCACAGATTAAGGGTTTGTCACGATCCTGAAGAAAATGCCGAGTCCCTGCACGGCGGGTTATCCCTCTCACAAGCTACACTACAGCCCTAATTCCTTCTGTCTTGGCGGTCTTTCTGAACCCCCCCCCAAAACACCAACGTTCATTCATCTTGGACTGGCTGGTCATAGTTGAGAAAGAAAGAAAAAAGACTTTGCAACTCATTAGAGTGTCTTGCCTCATCAGCTCCTTTCCTCATATTTGGCATTCAGCGTTGCTTTGTACAGAGACAGTATGCTGGCTAGGATCCCGGTCCCAAAGCCATGCCATCGGAGCGCGCCT
Source organism: Hoplostethus mediterraneus (assembly GCA_034670385.1). Lineage (NCBI taxonomy): Eukaryota > Metazoa > Chordata > Actinopteri > Trachichthyiformes > Trachichthyidae > Hoplostethus > Hoplostethus mediterraneus. Next base: position 1,469,673 of record JAXDDW010000049.1, on the reverse strand, counting down.
GAATCAGTACCCATGCAATGGAGAGCAACAACAAGTCATCCTGATTTAAAATCCCTGTTTACTGTGTACAGTCTGCTCTGTTGGATCCCTGTTAGACGAAACAGACGTCCCAATCCAAAAAAAACCCCCAAAACTATCCAAAGTCCTTTGGCTTTTCGGGTTTTCTACATAGGCGCTTACTCATTTGTGAATTCTCTTTCACCCTTTGTCTCTATCTGTGTCTTCCTCTGAAGCCGGCCTTTTGACGTATTATGAATGAGAGTTAGATCTTTGAGGTTTGAGAGAGGCTCACGCTTCAATAAAAGGAATACTTATCCTTTGACATGGAGAGGTAAGGCAGTCCAGCGGGAACAGGATTCCATAGGAAAGGAAAAGGGAAAGCCAAGATCAAACACATGAGTTGTAGCCGAGGTAATAGTCAGCGGACAGATGTCTGGCTAACTTTAGACACTTTCTTTAATGTCGAGGATTTTACTGAACTGGCAACACATGTACAGAGGATGAGAACTAAATGAAGCCTTTCCCTGTGATTTCATAATAAGACTGACCCTTTGGCCTGATGCTCCTCTATCTCTTAATTACCCTTACCCATTAAAAACAGACAAAAGCATCGTCAGAATAATCAGAAAAGGACGGAAAGACACATCTGAGTTTTCAAAGTTTACTTGAAATACTTCTTTTGTTGGTGAGAAAAGTTCTCCTCAACACATTGGCCTTGGGCTAACATCAGCGCGTCAGAGGAATCCTTACCACACACATCCTGGACATGGTCTACAGTCTTCTGTTCTCAAATGTGTCTTTTTTTGCTGACACGCAGGATGCTGTGCAGTAGCATGAAAGAGCACCTTGTACATTGACTTGGAATAGCCAGCAGTTTATTAGCATCTCATTTCTTTAGGACATGAGTTATCTTTCCTTTCACTCTCTACAGTTTGCAACCCTCACCCCCCTCCTCCTCCTCCTCCTCCTCCTACAGTATTGCAGGGACTGTCTTGAAATATTTCGTGCAATCAAGGATTTCACACAAAAGGGTAAGTGTGAGGCAGCAGGAGGTGATGCCAGTGACTTCCTGTTACATCAATTCTGATTATTAGACCTACAATAAGCTGGAAGTGTAACAGCCGGCTAACAAGCTGTCAAACACATTTACACATACCAGAGTGAATAATCAGCAACCTGAACAGCTTCCTCCTCATTATCCGTTGTTCCAATTAAACAACGCGCTCTGACCCAAACCCACGGCTTCAATACAACTCTGCTATTATTCCCTTTGTGCGAGTGCAAGTGCAAGTGCTATAACACATTGAAATTGTAACTTGCACACATAAATTGTGAAATCCACAGGGATGAAGTCCACGTGTTATTCAGTAACCAGTCGGTGTTCTGGCAAACGTGCTCGCACACAAATGTTCTTAAATAAAATTGTATGTTATTTAATGGAGAACACAGTCATTTGGCAGAGCTGGCTCTCGCCGGTGGCCATCCATGCAATCAGCGGGAGACACATGCTCTGAAGAGAGGCAGTGAAGAGGAGACGAGGGCCAGAGAGAATGTGTCAGGCTTTTTTTTCTCTGCTTTTCCATTTCTATCATTAAAACCTAATCCTGCAGCTACTTTAATCTGTTAATTCTGCACCCTTTCCTCTCTCCATACACTCGTATCTCAATTGCGCTGTGTCTCTCCCTCTCTGTTGCTGTACTGATGTACTTCATGGCCACTATAGAATCACTCTATGTAGGTCCCTCTTCACAAGCCCCCATCTCCTGCCCGACTCCACACACACACACACACACACACACACACACACACACACACACACACACACACATCAATGAGTGCTTTTAAAGTATCGACATGAATGTGCTGCCATGGGATAAGTGTGTATGGAGTGGTTAGTTCTGCCATCTATGTGATCCTTGTAAAAGCCCTGACAATCATTAATGGCATTTAAGAGGATATAGAACTATACCATGTTAACGTAATGACAGGAAAGCAGGCGTGTGGAGATGATCAGTACCATTAAGTGAATGGAAACATTAGATGACTTGATTACCAAGCATCACGCAAAAAAAAAAGCGACTCGGCGGAACGGTGTAGCAGATGGCCCGAGAGCCAGAGAGGACTGTGAGCCTGCTACTCCTCTGTATGGAAAATATGACATGCTGCCGTCTGAATGTGAGGCAGAATCATAACATACAAAATATAGAGAGAAATATCAAACAGGATGAGCTTTTTTTGCAGGTATGTAATACAGTTAGAAGTTGGAAATAACGGTAGAGCCGTGTAGTAGAGATGCAATACCTCATACAGCGCAGCATTTGACGGTGAATTAATTGAAAGTCATCCGTGACATTCATTCAGAGACGCTTTGTTGCACATTTAATGCTATCCTTGGTGGAAAATCACCGCACTGTGTTTTACACTACTCTGTCATTTGTAGATAGCTGCAACTTCATGCATACCAATGGGTCCCCTGCTGACACGTCGCCCTGCAGTGTCAAAAAGGGAAAGGAGAGGGGAGGAAAGTGGAGCTTGTCAGCGGTTTTAATCTACGCCATCAGAGCCAGCCGTGTGATTGGTTGTGCGTCCCTGTCACACGTCTTGAAGTAACGTACACCTCCCGTACTTTGGTTCGGATCCCCGAGGCACATAAACACCAGGGTCACAAGGTTCATTTTATTATACAGGAGAGTTTTTAAAAAAACGGAGAGTGCTTGTTAAAATGAAGTGGCCCAACCTGAACCAACAACTCAGGATCCAGTAAAATAGCCTATGCACATTAGGGAGCGCGCCCTAAAGCAACACAGCCCAAGTCACTTCAGGTTGTAGTATACGTCTGAGAGGTTCGGTCTATCCGTCGGCGGGGGTTAGGGGGCTCCGCTCGTATGCCTCCTCGCCATCGTCATCTCCAGGGAAGACACACCTGGAGCGCCGGAGCCAAAACACACACCGACAGGCAAAACCACTAAGGTAGGCTCACGTCTGCGCAGGTTCCAAAGGACTCCCGTGGTGATGCTCTGAGGTCTCTCTGATACTGTTCACTGTCCATCGTTACAGCACACACACACAGCATGAAACAAACATGCACTATAATCCCATTGCACTCCAGTTCATATCAAAAGAATAGTGACAAGAGAATACAGCCCCAATGAACTCCCCACCCTGCAGGCCACTGCCAGGTTACCCGCTGTCTGACATCTCCATCTACCCCGACTGTCTTGTATGTACCCACAGGCTGGAAAATGTGAACTGTGAAAACCCTATGTGTGTGTAATGAGGCAGGAAAAACTGCTGCTGGAGAACTTTTTGATGCTATTTAAGGAGAATATGAAGCAGTATTAAAAATATATATCTCAACCTCAAAGTACCAGAGAGGAGCATGCCTCACTGCATGTCGGCAATGTTGTTATAAGGAGTAGGCATAATGATGATGGTGATGATGATGATGATGATGAGATGGAGGAGGAGGATAAAGACTGAAAGGAGAATGTGAAAACAAGGCGTGCAATATTTCTGTACTGACCACAGTATATTTTGATATAAAATCAGTGCTGTTCCACTAATACTCAGTGTCTCATCTCACACTTGTGTATACTTGGGTACATAAAGTTGCTAATTGTGTTAATAACACTTCTTGCAAGGGAAAGTCTCTCAGGGTCCAGAGAGAAAGATGTGTTTTAAAAAGCAATTAGCCCTTAATCCTATTTGACATGGCTTCACCTTTAATGGCATTTTAAAGACAGTTAAACCTCACCTACAAGTCCCCTGCGACCTGCTGCATCACCCTGTTGAACAAGTGTGTAATCTGTAGATTTTCTTCTATGGAGTTTCATTTGCCTTCATGTGAATAAGTGAAGGCACATTGAATAAATAATAAGAATTATTTATAGACGATGGAAAAGGGAGATTTTGATAATTGGGATATTTTCTTCTGAAAAGGAAAGTTTTTCTTTGCTGCATCAAAATGACTGAAGGTCACAACAGCGATGACTGTGCTCTCACATAGCGGTACAGCAACTGGAGCTGATAACATCCTTCAGCTTAATCAGTTGCTGTTCTACTCATTCTTAGGTAGCTGTTGTAATCCACTGTAAATCTCCACTGTATACCACTGATTTAAACTAAATTAAATGTATCAAAAAGTCAGAGAAAGCAGTGAGGCTGCATGTCAGAAACTATTTGGGATGCTTCCTGCTGGGAACAGGTGCAGTAATTGGCTCTCATCTGCATTTTCCGCCCCCACAACCTGAAATTATTGTTCTCCTCACTTTATTCCAAAATGTGTGTCTTTTTTCCTCAATACCCATGGGGCGTTTGGAAGCTGGGCTTTGAAATGTGAAAAGCTGCAGTGACTGAGGAGGAGAGTGGTAGGTAGGAGGAGCTGTGTGGTGCAAAGGGACAGGGAGTAGTTTCCTGGGCCCTACGCTCCCGCTGTGTCAGCCTGAGTCACTGTGCCCTCCTGGCACTGTATACTGCTGAGGAAGCTCCTCAGCACAACGTGGCTGTACATCATCATCAGCTCCTATGTACCTGTGTGCTTGTGTTCTGTGTGTGTGTGTGTGTGTGTGTGTGTGTGCGTGTGTGCGTGTGTGTGTGTGTGTGTGTCTTGCCTGCTATAGTCTCCCATGAGGCCCCATTGGCTCCTGAGAAGCAAACAAACACACTGCGGCAACAACAGTCCCTGCTGTAGCCCCTTGCTGCTCCCAAATAAACCCAATACATTAGTGATGCTGTTGTCTCACTTCACAGACCAGAAGTTTATATCTCAAGAGATGTACTGCAAAAAAGAATAAATAAATAAACTCAAAAATCATACTTCCAAAACTAGAGCGCTGGCAAAACTCCAGTTTTGGACCATTGGTCATCTTGCCCAATATGTGATGAGAGGATTGACACCAAAATCATGCTAACCCTTAAGCATACAGTATGTGAAGTATCCATAGGTCATAAGTATTATCCAAAGTATCAAGATAGACCTTTTAGAAATCCAAAGTTGCTATTGGTTTTTTATTCTATGGCCTGTAGATTCAAAACTTCAAATTCAAAATCTCAATCTTCATCATTAGTGAAGTTCATTATGAATCAACAGCACTTAAGAACTTCAGCTGTCTGGCTAACTCTGCTCACTTCCTGTGTAAACAAACCAAGTCTCATGGGAAGAGTCTCATCCTCTGCCAATGGAAGTACATTCTTTTTGTCTATTTTAACAATCCTCTAAACAAGCCTGGCAGGTTTAGGCGCACGCCGCTAAAATTAACCAGCCATCCAGCCTTAGAGTTGCAACAAGTTCTCATTTTCTCACTTTTCGGACAATTTAGGACAAAAGCTAGTTGCCAATGATTACTTGACATATACCAGACAGAGCTATCTACTGGAGAACACATAATTCTGGTTCCAATCCCGTCGTCAGATATTGGTTAACTCCCAAAACGTCGGTGTAGTCCTTCAAAGTAATTGTATGTTTTTCCACAAATATTTTTCTGGGCGTTTTAGGTATATGCAGAAAATCAGACCACTGATAGTCAAGTCAAACCAAGTTTATTTATATAGCCCTTTATCACAAACAAGCCTCAAAGGGCTTTGCAAGCCTAACTAGGTTGAGGAACAAGGTAGATGACAGCACATCATGAACCTGACTGTGATCAGCGTTTTAGCATGTGAATGTAAACACATTATTTCTAATCCCTGGAAGTCCCGGAAGCAGCCTCTCCAAGGTGGCCTCCCGTCACGTTGAAGGGCCTCGGGAATAATTACCTCTACATTAATTGGGAAGGAAGAACAATTTCCTTCAGAGGGGACTGCTCTCCACATCCATTATGTAGAGGACAGCTTTGAAGTGAAGCCTCACGCCGCGCTGTATTCCTCTCCCGGTCTCCAGTCTCTATTGTGGCCCGTGGCTGTGTTTCTATCTCCGACGCACATCAAGGTGAGCTGTCCCGTTCTGCAGACATGCCTGACACAACACGCAGGCAGAATTCAATTAAAACATAATAAACGGGACATCTTGGAGTTACTGGGACTAAAGGAATACTACGGGATTTGAGCCACATGTTGCTTTAGCTCATGAGCATCCACCCCAGCATGAGCATGCATTCAAACACACTCAAACACGTTCACGCATGTACACACACAGGCATGCACATACACACACACATACACAAATACATTTTTATTTTTTATTTATACAATAACAAACTTGCCATGGATATAATCACTGATGTAGTAGTAAATAAAAAAGGTGGGTAAACTGATGGTGGTTTTTACCCTCCACTACATCCTGGACATCAACATGGACGCCTAGCGACATCACACATCAACAAAAACAAATGGCAGGTAAGGGTACAAAAAAACAGCCTTCTCTATGGTGACTGCTAATAATTGCTAACAGAGAACAATAACTTGCCAACAGCTCTTCTCTGCTCTCGGCACTTCCTGCCAATTGCAGGCCCCGTACCACTAGCCTGCATGTGTACAAAGCCCAGGCTACCAAATATGAACACTAAAAGCCAACAAGCAAGAGGTAAGATAGAGGCTGGTACCTTAGTAAGGAAGTCTTCCACCTCCAAAACACACACATCTCTCTTCTCCTCATCTGGCATATTAGTCTATTGCATAGATCAAACATATTAGATTTAGCACATTCTCACAGAAGATGGCAAATAGACTAGACAACTGTCATGTTTGGCTATGTAAGGTCAGATACCTAAAAATGTGAGACATGTATTCAGTGACCTTCATTACTATGATGCAAACAACGAAGAACCAGAACCAGAAGGTTGAGTCTGGTTGGAAGGACCAATCTCGCTTCAAGAGTAAGCAAGACAATTTCCTCAAGTGCTATTTCAATTCTTCTACAGAATTATCAGCAGCACACACACACACACACACACACACACACACACACACACACACACACACACACACACACACACTGCCCAGTCCCTTCAGAGCCGTTGGAGGGAATTGCATACAAGGCTACCTCAAACCTTGTTATTATCTCAGTAAATGTGACCTTGATCTCGCTGATCCAACCCTCAAGTCATGAAAATTTGAAGAAGGCCCATTGAATCATGTCTTTCATTTGGATGATGTGATTCTCCGGTGGGTTGAGTTAGTTTTGAGGCAGGCGCAGATAATTGGATTTCCTAACCTCAGACTGTCAGCACTGCTAGAGAGATTTGGGGAAATTAAAATCTTCCCTGTGCAGTGAATCAATAATAAAAACAACCCTCTCACTCTGAAAGTGTGTTAGACATGCAAGGAAAAGTAATTAACCCACTGCAGGAATTGATTTGGTCCATTCTAGCTTATCTCTCTTTGGCATGGCTAGGATTTTACATACCCGCTGGGAAGATCAAAAGTTTTTCTTGTTTTGAAAACCTGACAACATCCCAGGATTAGCACAGATTTTTATCTTCACCAGGCAATTACCTGCCATGGTAATCAATGCAGGGCTGCTGTCTTTAATAGTCCTGGTATTGCCTCCTCTGCAGGCTGGGCAAATTACAGTGATTCATCACAACACCGTGCTGCACTCCGACTATTGAGTACGCCAGCAGTGCTGAATCAATTCACACACACACACACACACACACACACACACACACACACACACACACACACACACACACACACACACACACACACCTTCACTGTGTTTATTGCTCTGCCGGCGTGCCTGCAAACTAGCTTGCTGCATCTCGATGGAGCAGTTTTAGACTTTGTTTTGCATTGCATTCATTGTTAGTCTTTAAAAAGGAAACATTTTGTGAGGAGGGTTTTAGCAAGGAATAAATAAGTTAGCAGCAAAAGCATTCACAAGCATTCTCAGACCGCTATATTCACAGACACACCAACACAGCCTGCCTGCAGGGGTACAACCATCTTCGTGAATTTGGCTTTTGAAGCTTTGTATCAACTAGGAAATAATACTACAGAGCATGTCAACACCAACATATTTTACCCCCCCCATATTCAACGTCTCAATGTGTCACAACAACACAAGAAGGAAATCTGACAAACCATGTTGAGAGCTGTCTTTGAATGTTGCACCCCGTGGAGACAGGAAACAGACACGGTGAAATCGGCGTGAAATACAGAAAGACAAAACTCTTTGTGACATGGAGTGAATGAAAGCAACGAGACGACGAGGGAAAGATGGACTGTGCCTGGATCAAATGAATGAGAGGCGAGTTTTAGGTTGGATGGAGTGGAGATGGTTGGAAGTTGGAGCAGAAGCCCCCAGAGAAATGGATGAACTCTGAGTGGAGGACTTCTGCTCCAGTGAACTGCACTGCTACACATTTGTCCATGCTCTTTTTACTTTCTCTCTACCTCTTTCTCTTCCTTTTGCACACCCTGGGAAACGACATGCTTCGGCTTGTTCAATCAATTTATCGAAATCAATAGCGATCCCACCTGTTCCTATATCACCCGGCGACACCCGCCAACTCCTGTGAGTGTAAGATTTCACACCCAGACATTTGTAGATGAACACGTATTAGCTGAGCAGTGCTCAACAGGAAAGAGGATAGCCAGGGAAAAAATCAAAACAGGAAACTGTCTGTATCCTTCCGATCCACGTCTGGTAAACTTTGGAAAGGGAACAGGCTGAGAACGAGCTAAACTTCCTCCTCTACTGTCATAATATTATCATCTGAGCTGGGTTGTGAGTCATACAGTGCTTCACTCAATAACCAGCAACGTGGCACGTATGGAAACTACTAACTTAGTTTTAATTATTGCTTTATTTTTAGTCTAACTATTTTAATTCATCTTACATCTGACGCTACTTACTATAATGTATACAATATAATGTATATATGGTTAAAAAATGTGGCTAAATTGTATTACACACATACAATGTGGGTAAACTGAGTCTGGCTGGGTTTTCCTTCCCCTCCACCCCTCTGCATAACACATGACATACTTATTTAGTCCCATGTGGGAATAAAGTGAGGAAAAAGGACGATGGATCACCCTTAGAAATAACACAATGCCACAGAGAAGGCTGTCATCGCAGTCCCACGAGTCCTCATCAACCTTCGCTTAATCTATAAGAAGTGCATCAACTTGTCAATACACACTACTCCCCCAGATTCTCTCTCTCTCTCTCTTTCTCGTCCTGCACTTCTTCGTTCCCGAGGGGAGCCGACGAGTCCATCCTGACACCGGCGCCTCGCGGGAAACTGCTCCTTGTGTGAGTGGATTACATCTGGAATCCAGTCTCCCTGTGTATGGCAGCATTCAGATAGAAAGTTTAGACATAGCTTATTCAGCGCTCGGTTCAACACAATGGGGAACCGGGTCTGAACAATATGCTTTGTGCTATTTTGTAATCCAAGCAGATTGGAGGATAAACACTACCCGGGCTAAATCCATGGCTTGCAATTGCAACATTTTCTCTGCGCCGAGAGTGAGGGATCAGCTGTGCCTGCAACAGCAAGCCCGATTCGATTCTTCATGATATGGAACGCCGATGGATAAAGCAGCGTTGGAGAACTGCAACATAGAAAAAAATGCTAGTATATGATAACTGAGGGGCTTACAGTGATCAAAGCACCTTTAACTCTTATGCGCAGTCATAAACAAGGTCTAAGAGACATGGACATGAGCTAGAAGGGTACTCCTACGTGAATCTACACAGGCAGAATACACTGTGAGCTCCTTCCTGCACCTACTCTGCATTATTCTCTGTTTTCCTTCTATTCGAGGGCCGCCAGCATACAAGCATTTCATTGTTTATTCTGTATTCTGTGCATATGACAAATACAGGAACTTGAACTTGAACTTGAACTTGAACACACCGCAGGCATCATGCACACCATTACATGGGGATATAGATGAGTGTCCAGGTGCAAATCCCTCATAGCTTTCTTAAATCCGTATCATAGATTGAGGATTAGAGAGTCCGTCACGAAGTCGCAGTAGCAGACCCTGAGTGTAAACCAAGATTGACTCTTTTTTTTTTTTTACTTTCAGATTGGCTGAGTCTGGCTGTGTTTATACTGCCTGTCGACCGGGGGGACAAACAGAAGGTGAAAGTACCTCTCCACTGTTTACAGAGAAGGAGAGGGCCTTCCCGGTGTTTAGCTGCAGCTTTCCGCTTGGCAGCTCTTCTCTCTATACGAACACGACAGCCCGTTTTCAGTAAAGATAACTGTTTACATGGCCGCGGGTCGGGTGTGAGTAAAAATGTTGTGTGAAGACGCCGCGACACATTTCCCATACAGATGGACGGATTCCATTTGTCCCCCCCGTACAGCTCGACATCACTCCTAATACAGAGGAGATCTAATAAAGCAATTTAGCAATTTGTAATCACAACACATCTTTCAGCAACTATTGTTTCAAGAGCCTCGGTTCCATCTTTGCAGCGTGAGTGGGAGCTTTGCGTGCCAGCGGCGATTTTGTCGAACGCTCAGATAGGGAGCTCGGAACGTACGTCAGATCTGGTGCCGGATCAAAAGCAGCCATCACTCTCACTCTGTCAGGGAAGCCTACATGCAGACAGTGATGTCTGGCTAGCTGGCTGCTCCTGCAACGGCTCAACTGAGCTCACGTATTTTGTCATCTCTGTCAACTGGTTTTTCCAATGTTTTTTCCTGCAGACTTTCATCTCTCTCTCTCTCTCATTCTCTCTCTCTCACTGTGAGCGTGTAAACAGTGAATGAAGAAATCCTAGAGCATTATTGTTCATTGTGGGAACATGACAGAAGGCCTCACAGGGAGAGAGAGAGAGAGGGTGAGAGAGCGTCAGTGAGTCCACACATAAGTCCACACAGCTAAAACTCCGGTCCCAAAATCTATAAATGATGTTAAATAAAAGGTAGGTGGTGTGTCCGGCTACACGTCTCTTGTCGGGGGCTGTAGAAAATAAAGTGTACACAGGTGATTAAAAGCACATCAGGAGAAGCAGCCGACTTTATTGTCTCCGCTGGTCCCGCGGGTGCTGCCGGCTGATGCGTGAAACAAGCTAGCATTTGTTTCGTGTGTGACGCAGGTAGCTTCGGGTTCCCGCGGGATTTTCCAGCCGCTAATGGGCTTTAGCGGAGACGACGGAGCGGAGGCGTCGGGGCGGGGTGGGATTAAAAAGAGACGGGGAATAAAAGCGAAAGTGGCGGCTAATCACCGACGTCTAATGAGTCTTTAAAATGTACGCGCGACTGTTCGGGGGTTTCGAGTCTGGAGAGATGTCTGTTCTGATCTGTTTCGATTTCAAGGTAACTCGACGCGCGATGACAGCGTCGTTTATTACCGTCACCGTTATTGTTGCTTCTGGCTTCTTGGTTGAGCAGATGCATTTTATGAGTGCAATATGGCACTTGAGGCATGCGCGGATACAATAGGTGAGATTTATCAGTGTCACATCTCCCAACGCTGCTGATATTAAAGACCCGAGAGTGGAGTTGTGAGTTATTCCTGCAGCCCTATAACCCCTGTACCCTCTTTTCACAAATTGAATCCCTGCCCCCCGGTGGTCACCTTGCCCCGCCAGCCTCCTGTTGCCCCCCCTTAGCAAGCCATCAGATGACATGTGTGTGTCAGGGCTCCAAGATGGAGTGTCCCTGCTTGCAGACAGCCCAGTGGAATCACAGCATCCACCCCCCCCACCCACCACCACCTACTTATTACCTCCATCTGCTTCCTGTGAGTCGACTCCCAGCTGCAGCAAAATAACAACAGAGCTTCAGAGCATCAGTCTGATTTAGGAGTTCACAACATTCCCTCCGCCATCCCCTGACTCTCCCTCGCGCTGAGACCCACCGCTGCTACATTCCCCACACATTCCTCGCTCTCCTCTCTCTATCTCTATCTCTCTCTCTCTCTGTTTTCACTCGCTCTGTTTTTCCTCTCTATTTATCTCACTTTCTCCCACTCTCGTTTTCTACTCCCCCTCAACTCTCATACGCAGGTTTCGTCATTTGACCTCAGCTGCTCCCCGATGTTCCTGTTGCTCTCCTCTCTCCCTCTCTCCCTTTATCTCTCTCTCTCTCCTACCTCCCCCCCCCCGTCTGTCATGCTTGGGGGCGTTATTGAGGATGGTCCTCTTCCCCTGAAGGCTTGGGTTTGTTCACAGGCCTGAGGTGAAAGCCCTCCTCGGGGTCAGCCTCATCTTAGCACCCCCACCCCACCCCTATGCCTATGCACACACATGCAGGGTGCATGCGTGTGCAGGGAAAAAAAAAATCCTGATTCATTCTCCCCGTTCGCTTGTTCTTGTTCTCAGTCTTATCAATAATTCAGGCTCCACCGATGGTAGAGCAGGCAGGGGGAGGCAGTCAGGGAAGCTCTGGGCTTTGAACAGAAGGGCATGCCTCTCCAGGGCTTCTGGGTTGGCATTAATTAGATACTTCCCAGTGTCCCCTAAACAAACACCTCCACACCGGGGCTGCTCTCATTACCCTTCCCCTCGCAGCAGGTCTGGAAGTCACTGACATATACGCACAATAACATCAACCGGCCCCGCCATTAACTGTGCACTTGCCTCTGTTGCCTCAAACACACAAACACACACTCACACTTACACAACCTGACCTCTATCCGTTACTCACCCTGGACACCCTGCGGCAGCTTTTCTTACCTCCCACCAATAGTCTTTATGCTTTCCTCACCCTCTTCCCCACCTTTATACCCTCCCTCCATTCTGACCTCCAGGCTGACCCCCGCTGGGCTGATCCCCTCCCGCTTCCCTAACGCCCACCCGTGGCGCTGCTGTCCTAACACCTCATTACAAGAGTGATGGCTCACTCAGGCTCCCCATCAGGCTCTCAGGAGGCAGCAGCCTCCATCCCGAGCAGTTCCCATCCATCTCCCCGGCTAAATGGAGGGGAAGACGGAGGATAGGAAAAGAAAAGGATGTAAAATCAGACAGATATATTGAAGGAGAGCTAAAGTGTTGGCTTTAAACACTAGACATAAAATACTTAAACCTTCTTAGATGGATGTTGGAATAAAATGTCTCTAGGGTTTTTTTTGTCTGTGACATAGTGTTTGTGTTGCCTATGAAGCAGCTAAGCCTGAAACAACTACTGCAATAAATATCATGGGTAGAGCATCAGTTTGCTCTACTGCAATATTTCTGCAAGCCTAAATGCCAATATAGGCCAACGGTTTGGAATATGCATCATTAATATTTCGGTATATTCTGTCTAGTTACAAAAGTAGACAGTACCGCAGACCCAAAGGTTTTAAACATTTACAATTTCCAGACTCACTCAGAACATTTTTAGGAAACATTACTTGCACTCACACTAGAAGATCAGACCAAAAAAAAAAAGAAAGAGAGAATTTAAGACTTGACAACTGTCTCCTATCTTGTCGTGCTCCAACCTCCAGCAAATCTTTCTCAATGTCTAACAACTGTGGCCAGATATACTGACACATGCATAACTCTACCAAGGGCTAGAAAGACACAGTTTATTGCTGAGGCTGCCAGGCAGGAGAGTGCAGAGCAGACACTTTGCCTTGAGGCATACCTCGGCCTTGTCTTTCCAGCGAGATAAAGGATGAAGGGGTTGTCTTGCCTCCTTGCATATTAAGTCTGATTTAAAGGGGAAACGGAGTGAAGCCAAGATACCTTTTCCCCTTCCCCGCCGCCTCTTCTATTGATTGAAGACCAGCAAGGGAGAATGAATTGGTTGACCATCCGTTGATGTGTCATCGAGAGACAGACGCAAAAGCTTCACAGTGGAATCTTCTCTCTCTCCCATCAGCCGTGGTCTCCAGAATACTAAAGACTCACCAAGGCTATTTTCTGCTAGCTACCGTATTTGTTTTTTTTTAACTCTGCTTCCAATGTGTTTTTGTCTGGACCTGAGCGCTCCTTTATCCCTGACCTCAAGCGGATAATGTCAGCACACACATTATTGTTTTTCGATTCCCCTCCAAAGCTCCTCATTCATTTTTTAAAAATCACAGCTCAAAGCGAAAATTGGATATTAATTGCGTTCCATCAGAGCTGATTGCTGGAGAGGTGCGGCACTAATGTTTGTTTGCCTGTGGGTGTGTGCAGGTGTGTGTGTGTGTGTGTGTGTGTGTGTGTGGACAATGCGTGGGCTGGTGAATCGAAAATCTATTTCGGTATCGGAGAGGAGAGAAGTGAAGCTGGAGCGTATAATTACAGACATCTTCCGTCAACGATGGGAACTCCTGTGGAGACTGGGACATCTGGATCGACAGACACGTGCAGAGTTAAAATACGAGCGTGATGTGCAGTAATGTACTCAGGGCGGGAAAAACAGGTAGGCTAGGCTCGGTAACACGCTTGCCGAAGATGATAATTCTCCCTTCATCCCCCATAGGATATGATACTTTTAAGAGCGTGTGAGAGCAGAGGTCGGGGTGCCCACGTCTTGAGGGGTATGAAACAGACTCGCAACGTCTTTACAAATTCACTTTCACCTGTACTGCTCACCTTCAGCTCGGCACTGTGGGCTTCGGGGATCGGCGCTATGTGTTTTATTCAGTATGAATCGTGTTCATTTACCGATACGGTTTGTGTCAAGCGGATGGAGTTGTCTCCTCTCATCAGCTGTGAAAGTATAACTGGAGAAAAGAACTCTGGAGGGTATTGCAGGAAAGGCTACGGGGCGTCAATGTGCGCCAGAGCTTTTATGTGCAAGTACATCTGCGTGCAGTGATGCATGCACGTACAGCATGTCTCAAACTGTGCTTCCATGCATGAGTCCACCCTTTAATTATAGTGTGCAGTGCGTCTTGTGACACATTCCTGACTGTTTGCATGCATTCTTCATGTACGGAGTTGTATGTACTGTACATGTTGAGGGTTTTTTCACACACACATCATACCGTATAGCCATCCTGACCTTAAATATGGAACCACACAGAGAGAGAGAAGGCAGGGGGTCAAACTCTGCCTCTCCACTTGGGGGGAAAGGGAGGAGGGTGGGGGGGCTTTATTAGCGATTAGTGCAGAGTCCCAGGGGGAAGCAGCTTCAATTACTGCACACAGTTCGCTTCCTCAGCCACCGAGGAGCCTAACCGCACACTACAAAGCTGCAGCAGTAGATAGCACATCTGGAGGAAACGTCTCACCACTCACGCCAAACACCTTCAGATAGACTGGAGAGGAGGGAGAAATGTAGCGGGGAGGAGGGTGGGATGAGATTTTGACTAAGGGTTGATTTGAGGATAGGGATATGTCGTGTTTCTGGGGAGAAGTGGGACTCCATGTACACCCAAATGTCAGGATGTGTAGTTCAATCTCAGTTCTTTGTCTTTTTCTGTGTCTCCTCTCCTCTCCTCTCCACAGAGAATGTGAACGTCTAAGTGTCAGCCTGCAGATTATTGTAGCCTGTGCGCGGGCTAATTTCCTGTTTCCATGGTCACAGAGAAAGCTGCCAGTCTCAGTATGTCAGATGTTATAAACGCAGCTCATCTATTAGCGCAGGCAAACATCACACTCGCAGCTTCTCACAAGCAGTGAGATCTCATACAAATATTTATCTTTGATTGATTTGATTGATTAAGCTTCAGAAATGATTGGCAGTCGGCAAAATATCAGTCCGTTTTCTCCGGATTCAAGCTTTATTTGTGCACGAGATATCTATATATAGAGTAGCAGATCATGTTTGTCTATCTATCTAGAAATGGGATATCCTTGAACATGGGATTCACACAAAAACAAACATTGATTCAATATTTGTCCGGACATATTGGACCATGAGAACTTCAGATGTACTCAAGATATGAGCTTTATCAGAAAGTAAATATCTCTGAATATCTCAGGTTTCATGGAGACTTTTGTTTTCATTATGAAATCATAGAAATGCCCCGTATACGTATATGTGGATATGAGTAGAATATCTTGTCAAACAAAACCAAAAGCCCTATTCGAACCCAATATTGCCCCATATGTGTTTGTATTACAAAGAGATGAAGATGAAGATGATATGCAACTGAGAGTGGCATCCATACATCCTCATACAACATGGTGTCATGTTTGGACCTTGTACATGAGTTGTGTGATCTTTTTGAAGTATGTGAATAGCCTATATTTCTGAAAGCCATATACTGACTCAATATTGGCTAGCATGAAGTGCATATTGGCAAAACTGTTCAAAATATGATGCAGACTCTACCAAGAATTATGTAAAAAAAAAAAAGATATCCATCCAAGATATCTCTAGATTCCTGTTTTTGTTTTGGCAAATGAAAAATCATGTCAAGAGACAAATACAGCAGCCAGCAGTGAATACACACATTTCTCTGTGGGTTGAATGAAAGAGAAACCAACAGATAGAAACAGAGGGTGATGAAAGGGAGATGCAAAATTCCCTGCGCTCAATAGCTACTCCAACTGTGCAGCTAGAAGACGCCACTGATAGCACTGATCGTCATGGTGAAAGCACTCACCGCTACGCCTCAACACAATGTGACCGACATCAGACATTTTTTCCGGGAGGGGGAAAAAGCTTTTCAAAACAAGAGCTCACATTTCATTTTGTGTGTGTTTGTGTTGAAATGCAACATTCCCACTGTACTGAGAACTGAGGCTATGAGGTTTCTGTGCTGTACGCCAAGCACAACAGTCTCCACGCCAGCGACGTCACATGTCCAGAAAAGGCTCAACCACAAGCTGACTCCCCAGTAATCCATAAACAACTGAGATACACACACACACACACACACACACACACACACACACACAGAACCCAATCCCCTTTCCTCACATGGGACTAAAGGACAATTGGATTAACACTTGCACTCTAAGGACTCTTCCCTTCACAGTTTACGGCACCTGAAAGCGCTGTGACAGTGTCATCATCCATGACAACAATGGACAAACATCCTGACGAATGAAACTGAACCAATGAGGGATCTAAAAAAGAGTTGGAATGCGCAAAAGGCAAAAGGCAGCATGTGTTTCGTGAGTAGCGATCCTTAGCTGAACAGATTGCTTCCGAGCACATAAAGGACCGAGGCCAGATATAAAAGAAAAAATCGCTTCCCTCGCCCTTCCTCCTTTAGAACACATTTTCCACCTGGTTAAACCGTACAGTCGAGTTCAGAGGGAGGAGAGGAAGAGGAGAAGGGGGGAGATCAAAGCTGGCGCGGCACCGTAGGACAGCAGTAACCAAGGTAGCAGGGGGGGGGTGGGTGTTGTGTCTCAACGCACACATGGAGGGCCACGTTGCAGCCGCACAAACCCTCTTAACTGCAGAAATGAATATTGATGTGCCGGAGTAGCTGTAGTGAAGCATCGGGGCTCTAAACAAGTATGATTTCTGACCAATCGAGCCGTCCCTTGGGTGGCACGCTCGGGCCGAGGCTCGGAGACGCATCCAGGGGCGAGCGGTGATTCGGTCAGGTTTGATTCATGCAAGCGGCCTAAATTGCCTGGTGACCTTTTGCTCGCTTGCTGAATTGACAGGTTTGTGAAAAGGCTCCTGCTCTCTTGCTGGCGGATTCCTCAGATAGCTGACACTGACGCACGAAAGAGAGCAAAACAAAAGGCGGAGGGAGGACGAAGGGGTGGGGGGAGAAAGGGGGGGAGAAAGGGGAGGAAGGGGAAAGAAGAAGAGAGGAAATGTGGGTGCTTTTGGCTTCACGGTGTTTGGTTTCATGCTGCCTCGTCGTTTTCGAGATCTGACAACTCAGAGGGTATCAAAACACCGAGGCCATGCCTGCTAATTGGGCAGGGCCAAGGGCTGTGTGTGTGTGTGTGTGTGTGTGTGTGTGCGCGCGCGCGCGTGCGTGCGTGCGTGTGTTTACGTAGGCAGTCATATGTCCCCTGACCCATCCTAACAATGACTTAGAGCAAAGATCAAACTAAGTTCAATAAAAAACAGCTCATCCCTTTCAACGCCTTTCCTTGTTTCATCATTGCAACCGCACAATGGTGTGGGTGTGTATCAGTGTGTCAGCGTTAACAGGCTCTGGCACCCTGTACCATCTGGCCTCTCCTCACCGTGGCGCGGGTGATTTAGACATCAGCGGCTGACGGCGTGTGAACAACCTCTTGGTGGTTTTAAAGGGATTGCGTATCAACAACGCACCGCCACACACACACCGCTCGTCTAATCAGCCCGGTTTAACTCTGCGTTTGTTTTCTCCGGGAGCAGACGGGGAGGAGGTTCGAGCGCCGAGGAGGTGAGGAGGACACTTGAGCACTTTGTTCACAAGTGTTGTTACGTGAGTGACTGGCAAAGGCGGCAGTTCCCCCCCCCCCCCCCCCCATCTCCGAGCGGCAAAACCACCGTAATTAATGCTCGAGTAGCCCTGAGTGTTTCTCTTCACTTTTCTTCTCTCTGCTCTGCCGCTCTGCTGTCTTTGTTTCTCTTCACCCTCGTCTGTGATAGTTTGGTCCCTACAGGTCTTCATTCGGGCTGCATGGAATACTAATGCACACCAGCGTGACAAATAAACAGCTCATTTATACCCCCGCATCCGCCCACATCACCTCAGGAGTGAGAAAAGGGTAGGGTCACCTTGCTCCTTCTCTCTTCAATCTATCACTCTTCCTCTCTATCAATGTCTCACCATCACACTCCTATTTTGCTGTGAACACACAGCCGATGGCCCTCGCTCCCCACTGTGTTCCTCTGCAATCTCATTTTTGCTCTGCCTTCTCCTGGAACAGTTTGATTTGAATGCAGAGCCGCAGCTTTCTCAGTCTCACTCTGGCTGCGGGCTGCCTATTAGATCACGGCCGTAGCTTTTTCATCTTCGGGAAAAAAAAGAGACGAGGAATCTCCCCTGTTTCTTAGCTGAATGGTGCCCGGAGCTGCCCACCTCACATCATCAAGCGTGCAGTGAGAAGGGAGGGAAGGAACAAGGGAGATTGAGGGGTGATAGACGGAGCTGAGATCAAGGTCCTGATGGAGGCCAGCACTCCCACTCACTCACAGTGACTCACAGAGAGGCTATCTGCTGGCCGGCTATATACCTTTGGTATTTATCTCAAAATGGCAGAGATGGAACACAGAGAAAATCCCACCTCGTGCCATGTTCAAACAAACACAACCTGTGTAACTATCCAGCATCGAAAACATCTATTTACACCGCAAAGCCCCATTACATTAAGCAGTCTTCGCCAGACAAACGCAGATGGAGATTACTGGTCTCATTTGAGGTTCTACCACCATGATCAAACAAAAAAGGGGGAAGAAAAACACTTATGGAGAGATAGAAATTGAGTCATCTCTGATACATGAACTCCTGTCCCCAATATTATGATGCACTTATATCTGCCCCTTATGATAGCTGTCCCCTCACCTAAAAATGGTTGACCTTAACTGCCCCGTTACAAGTCTTATATGCCACCTGCATTAGTGAAGCGTATTGAAGAGAACGATCCTCTGAGCCCCTCGCCTCTTCTTCGGCCATTACTTCTACTCAGGTGTGCCTCCATGCTCCTCCGCTTGCCTGAATGCCTTTTCAAATCATCCTCAGTAGAGATCACTGAAGTAAATGTCAAGCGCCCAACACAAGACGCTGACAAACTTTGCGTACAAGTAAACGTTCACAGTCAGCAATGTCTTGGTTGTAAAACATTTAGAGACAGATGGCTTCTCATTCCAGGAGCGGAAATGGGCTTTAACTGTTTTAAATGCTGCAGTGGTGTTGTAATGGGTTTTTGGTGGAGTTCAACACATCCGTCATGTGTCATGAGCCACCACCCATAAAGGTCAAAGGAATTTTTCAGACTTAACAGCACATTGAGTTGTTAAGCCCCTGCAACTGATCAAACTTACGGGTGTCTTCTAAATTGAATGATGGTGCTGGAAAAGGGTTGGGTATAGACCATTAACTCTGAATGTACAGAAAAAATAGGGTATGAAGAATGGCACTGGCTCTGGATAATGTGGAGTTAAACTAGATGTCCATCTAGTGGTCAGAGACGGTAATGAAATAGGTTGAACTGACGAGTACAGTATGCTACAGGAAAATACTGTGGCCACCCTAGTTGAAAATATAGAGTAGCTTTGTGTTTATGTGCAACTCATGTTTCGTTTTTTTCACCTCAGCATGATTTTATTCTTTCAGCATCATCCAGTAATATGATAATAACATGTACTAGTTATTTAAGTCGTTATCTTTTATACATGTAGGGCAAACCTATCATATTACTTCAAGAAATCTACACCGCTTGTGTTTAACCACCATTTTATTTGGCATAATTTAAAATCATCTCACTGTTAGTTCATTTATACAAATATGCTTTTGTTATATATAAAACAATTACAAATAGATTTCTACAAATCAAGTTCCCAGTGTAAAAGTGTAGTACCACGCACACGGTAGCATACAGACAGCTCCGGGACACAGACAAAGAGAGCCCACAGGTGTGTTCCACTTCAGGTATGTTCCACTTCAACAGCATTATCTGAGTGAAATCAAGACACGGCAGAAAAACCAAGCTCACCACAGTCGACAGTTTGACACATCACGCACGTACATTCACCCCTCCACAGTCATCAGCGCTCTGGGAAATTGTCATACTTCTTTTGGCAGACCTCAGACAAGCTGCATCACCGTCGTTACACAAAACCTACCGCTCGTGTCACGCTTCAGTTTTTCTATACTTTACACAGGCCACATTCTAGGTGTACTTATAATATGCCCTACTCACATGAAATGAATGAAAATAACTGACAAAACAATATGCTAAAAGGCTTACTGTTATTACTGGCAGTTGTGGGCACCAACAGGCAACCGTTATCTATTAAGAAATATTTAATAAAACTGTATAAAAATCCTCATAAGACAGGGGCAAGGCACTACTCACCAACAAAGCTCTTGCCACACTTGTTATGCGTCAGTTCTGTTTGTAAGCCTCGGCCTCACTGCACCAGCGCGATGCAGGGATGTAAACCGCAATCTGTTAAGAGCTGTGGGCCACAAGCACTCCATCTCACAAATGCAAACAGACACGCTCCTGATGTCAGTTTAAGACCTGTGTGTTACAAGGAGGCCCAAGAGAGTGTGCTTATTGGCAGGAAATATTGCATATAGCGTCTGACAAAATATGAAACCAAAACCAGGCTTGGTTCATTCTGTATCAAACACATAAAAGGTCTTGTGGCACTTGCAGCACTATAATAAGAGCCTTTGGGTTTGATAGAGGAGCACTGCTACAGTCTTTGGTTTAGATAAGGCACCTAACCAGATAAAAGGCCCCTTAGACATTGTAGCTTAACTGCTGTTACAAGGTAGAAAACTTGCATTAACACCAAGCTGTAAGGCAGTTATCACACTGTGCTTCCTCTGAGATGGAATGATATTCACTAACCGACACAATTAAGGAAAAGTAGAATGTAGCCTAGCACAAGCCAATTACGCCAGTCAAAATGTATTATGGCACTACATGCAAGATGGAATGAATTATGTAGAGGTCATGATCTGTTGAACTGGAAAAATGTAATGCAATAATGTAAATGACATAGGGAGACTTATGAGTTCGGGTTTATCAAATCTGAGTATTAACTACAAAACACAAACATATCTTACTGATCAAATAAACAAAGGTTATAACAAAACAAAAAAAATCAACTTTGGCCATGTCCACACGCATGGGTTAAAAATATTTGAGAAAAAATACATTTACAGAGTAAATTCAACATAATTAGTCAGAATACAGTCACTGTATGACCCTACCCTGTCAAACGGTTATGCTTAGGCACGGTTTAAACAGCACTCACTGTGAGCCTGACGTGTAAGACATAGACAGAGGAGTGGTGCTACAACCAGAGGCTTCCTGACTATGACAGCTCGAGGAATCCAGTACCAATGGGGGTTAATTTGGCAGAGCCTTGTGGACACCAGGATGAGAGGGCAAACGGTTGGCTGCTTTTAATGGTTCCAGCTTATCTTCAACTGGCTCCTCCATGCATGGCAGCAAGAGAGCAGTGCAAGAGTAGGGCAGTCTGCCAGACAGCTCTAACATGCCACACTGAGCACAGGAGGAACTGCAGCTCTAAGGAGTTTAACCTCTAATCTGTGCACACTGATTAACGGGAACTGGCATTTGCCTGGGAGACGTCACACCTTGTCTGTACCCATGTGGCTTGAAATTAAAAGTTGTTCACCCTCTGCTTGCTGTTTATTACATCAAAATAGGCTATTCAATGCATCTAGGTGGTGAATTTGCTTGAAATGAATGAGATGCACCCTAGGTGAGAGTATGAGGTAGTCATTATTTCTCCACCTGACCAAAGGCAGATCTCTTCTCTCCAGTCAAACAGGGTAGCTTGGTTGGTTGCTTTTGTTATTATGGCTTGTGACAACCATGATCAGAATGAGATTTTATAAGGCAAAGCAGAGAAACTATTAATATAGAACAGATGTAAAATTGTAAAAAGGTGTAAATATCAAAAGTTAAAATGTAAGAGTCCAAGAAAGAGAGGAGATCCAATCTGTTGCCCCCATTTTGGCATAGTCACTTTGGTGATGATGGCAATGGAATGAAATCCTCCAGGAGATGAATAAGCGAGAGAGGAGTAAAAGAGGAGCTGAATAAAAGTCTACACTGGTGGAGGTGGGGAGGAGGCAACTAGATGATGACGTTCCCCAGCCTTCCTTTGCATCTGTGCATCTCCATCATCCCTCTCCACAGTCCAAGTCCAGGAACCATTCATTACAACAGCACACACTTCTTGGTGTTCTTTTTCGTGACCGGGTACAACACTGCCCTCACGGCTTCAGCAAACACCTCCCTGACCCCTTCCTGCAGCAGAGCAGAACACTCCATGTACTTGACAGCCCCGATCTGCTTAGCTAGGGCATTGCCCTGCTGCTGTGTGGTAGGAGCCAGGCCCTGCTCCTTCAGCTTCTTCACCGTCTCTGCATCGCTCCTCAGGTCCCTCTTGGTGCCCACCAGTAGGATGGGTACGTTGGGGCAGTGGTGAGACACCTCTGGGTGCCACTTGTGCCTGACGTTGGCATGAGAGGAGGGGCTGCCAATAGAAAAGCAGATGATGAAGACATTGGTCTGGGGGTAGGAGAGGGTGCGCAGGCGGTCATACTCCTCCTGGCCTGCTGTGTCCCACAAATTGAGGCTGACAGTGCGTCCGTCCACACTCATCTGGGCACTGTAGTTGTCGAACACTGTGGGAATGTACTCCTCAGGGAAGGCGTTGGTGGTATAAGAGATGAGCAGGCAGGTTTTACCCACTGCCCCGTCACCGACCACCACACACTTTATGGTCTGCATCCTGCCTACGACCACTGGGGCTGCAGCACCTGAGAACAGAGAATGGACACCTGGGTAAATATTTATTAGAATGCCGATGCTCAGTGATGCTAGGCTAAGCTTTATACTACCCATGATACGGCGATTTATTAAATAAACAGTACATAACAAAAGTAACAAACTGACTAATTGTGGCCAGTAAATTGACGACAGCATTTTATGCTGTGAAACCGCTTTTGCCTCAGTTTAGCAAACGAGCTAACTGCCGCTAGTTGATCGTCGTAGATAGATAGGGTTACGATTTATCTCTTGGTTAAGTTTTCATATTAATCGTTAACTGATCAAAGTGCAACTACTAAATCAAAGTGAGACAATTAACTACCAGCGCCAGTTGTTTTCCACCAATAATTAACGGTCCCAAGTCACTAGGCGTTCCCCCACTAGCTAACGATAATAGCATCAAGCTAAGGAACTAGCGCATTTGGTGGCTAACAAGCTAGCTAGTTAGCAAACAAGTTGAAAGTTATTCTGAAAGCAAATTCTCAAAAACTTCTGTTCCTGACGACACAAAAAACTACCACTTACTCTTAACATGTCGGTTCCATTCTATACTACAACTTTGAAATAGTGGTTTGCGACAACAATTAAATATTTAAGGACTTTGTGACTTACCGCCACTTAGCTTTCGATGTCTTTTTGCCTCGTACAGTCAAATCACAGCCGCATCCGGGGAGCTGTCCATTACGTAACGTCGACGTACAAGTACGCTGCAAAATGGTAGTTGTAGTTTTGTTTTATGATAGTCGTTTATCTGACGCTAGATGACGCTGCTAAGCCGTTCTATTTTCCTTTGAGTTTTCTTTTCAGTTTCCCATTACTTGTATTTGAAATTGTCTATTCAGTGAAACAGTACATGTAGTATATTAATACTTACTTATGACCTAGGAGAGAAGTAGGATAAAAGCCCGACCTGGCCTGTATTTGTTTTGCCTACTCTTCAATTCTTCATATATATGATCCTCCAAATAGCACTTTATTTAAATAAAATCTCAACTTTTAGAATTAATTGCCCCTGCTCGCTACACCATCATGGTGTATTTTGATGAAATAAGATTGTAGGGATAAGAAAAGTTTAAATTTTACATGCTTATTATGCTGAATTGAATAGTGGGTCATAACAATTCAGAAAATGTATTGAGTCATACTGTAAGGCGTGTGTAACTTTGCAGCTTATCAAGGCCACATTACATTGACAGTTGAATTTTGGCGTGACGTTTCACGAGATACATTGCTTTACATTCCGCAGATTCCCCTCCATAGAGTGTGACCCCCACTTGGTTCTTTGATAATTTCAAACTATGTAGAGTACTCAGTGCTAATGATTACCTGTCTCAAAACTGACACCTGCTGAAACAAACATGTTATCACTGGTCAAGCCCACTACTAGTGAAGGAGACTTTGCTGCTGGACATTCTTTCTCCACTCTGAGACATTTAGAGAGGACACTGGATGCATGGACACATGTAGACTTTCTGCTTTGGCCTTACCTTTTCCCTTGGTCTTGCTACTTTATCACCACTAAATGCCACCGGATGTCACTATAACCTGCATACATGCCTGGCACACAAACAGGCCAGAAAACAATTGTCTCTCTTGTCTTTCTGATCTCATCTGCTCTCTTTCGTCTGCTCTGATCTACAAGTCTTTATATCACTTATGCACCTTCAGACAAGCCAGTGCTTTCAGATCAATGCAGAAAGCATAAAGGCTACTAAAAGAGTGATCACTTTTGACTACTCTGGCCTGCACCCCTGGAGATCTGTTGATGATGTCACTTCTATACACTGAAGCAGGTTAAGAGGCCAGCACTGACCGACAACCGGACACTCAAGAACACAAAGAGGCACCAGTTTATTGCCTTTCCCAAGAGGTTCTGGCGTCACTGTGGCCTATGAAGACAGATTTCCCACTGGGACCTTACACCCACACTCACCCTCCACCCCAACCCTTGCACCTCACTATTCTGCCAGGAGATTCCCCGGGACGCCTGTAGCATCTCCATAACAACTGCTACCGACTGGGGGGTGACTGTGTCAAGAGATGCAGTAAGAGAGCGCATGGAGAGGGAGAGAAAAGTAAGGGAGACATGGAGAGGAGTTGTAAGGCAGAGGACAATGAGGTGCTACAGCAGCAGTAGAGGATGAAGTGCAAGGGCCTTGAAAATGAAAACTCGTGAAATGACCATCACAGTGCAGGCTGTGTATGTGTTGAAGACAAAGACAGTTAAACCTTATAAAGTGTTCACCCAAAGAACAGAGCAGCTGTGAGTATACCAACATGATAGGTACTATAAATTGGACCTTCAACTGATGAGCGCTTTCTCAGAGACAGACTGCACTACTATTCAGATTATCGCCTTTATTTCATCTTCTCTTATTTACAAATGCACACGTCGCAGTGAATAACAGAAAATGCTATTCAATTAAGTTATAAGATCTTTTGAAATATAAAACAAAATGACAGCAGAGGAATTACAGTAATCTCCACATGGCCTCTTCTTCAGTTTGTAAAGTGCATCAGAATGATGAGGCCTCTCAAAATGAGGATGGACAGTTCAAACTACAATTGGTATAATATTGGACTAAAAACAACCAAATGAGAAAACAGTGCTCCCTCAATAGGGGGGGGGGGGGGTCATATTGCAAAACAAACAGGAATACATTCTCTTTTTTCCTAGACCAGTGTGACTGAAACAATTCAAAGAATCACAATTCTTAGAAAGCATACAGGCAGTGCTGGTTAGACACAGAGTAGATCTCAAGTTCACTTGGTTGATTGCATTTTACTTAGATGAAATAACATTCATATGAGTATGTTCATATGAAGAACAGGTGGAGTAGAGTCTCCTTGTAGTGCCATATTGCCTGCACAGGACACAAATGCGTATGGAGGTAGCATGTAGAGCAACTACTTCTCTCTGTGCAGAACAGTAGGTCAGTGGGTGAAACAGATGGGATGAAGTGGGCCTGTTGTTCTCAATGCAGGCCTGTCTAGAACTCTACAACACACTTTATGGAAGCTGAAAGGTTAGATGAACTAGCAGAGCTGAACAAGACCTCAACAGGCTGATGACAGACAGTTTATTAATACCCGCATATATATATGTATAGACCCAACTCCATTAAGACATGAAGACTGAACAAAGAGTACAACTGATGAACTCAGGGCACCTATTAACCTCCATCACCTCCACAGTGGTTGAGCTGTGGTAGGGTGAGGCATTTTGGGACCAGGAATACGTGTAGCTGTGGGGATTTTAGAGCTAGCGGCAGGGGTATTTGTGCTTGTTGTCTTAGCGGTTTTGCTTCGGGCTGCAGATATGACAGCTGTGCGGATGGTCTTGGCTGTGGCAGAGGATGGGCTGTGGGCAGTGCGATGCTGGGAAGGAGTCTCCGAGTTTGGGGCTAGCCGTTTAGACACACGGAGAGGGGTGCCTCTAATGAAGGATGCCTGGGTGCTGCCTGTTATAGATCTGTCTGAGGTCTTACGGGTCAGGGTGGGTTTTCCTGGAGTCTGTGGCTCACTTCCACCGTGTGCCCTCTCCCTTACGCTATTACTTCGTTTCACCTCTGCCTGAACACCGGCAGGCCGTGAGATAGGAGAGGAGCGCATGGATACGCTGCGAGGAGCAGACAGGTGGGTGGGGCGAGGTGTTGTGGGTTGGTCTGTAGGGGCTGGGATTCCACTTGAAGGTTCAGTTTTCGAGCGCACCCTGGGAATGCCTGTGCTATTGGAAGGTCCTGTGCGTAACACAAGTCCCCTCTTAGCCCCTGCTCCACTACGCACAGGGATCTTCATGGTTCGAGTCTCCTCCTTTGGTGTTTGGGACCCTGGAGTAGTCCCCTCTCGAAGGTCAACTTCCCTCTCTTTCCTCCACTTGGAGCAGAGGCTCGGCGTGGGTCTTGGGAGTGGGGAGGTTGGTGTTGACAGGGAGTCATAGGATCGAAGGCCTTTCACCAGAGTGTGGCACTCCAGTGTCTCGCCGACACGAGGGTACGACCTTTCTATTTCCCTCTCAGGATTTGGCAAGTCTGAGTACTCCTCTGCCAGTGGATGGCTCAGCTCCGGTAGACTAGAGGGCATCCAGTTCTCCTCCACAGGGGTGGAGGCCGCTTGCGTATCTGTCTGTTTTGTTAGCTCTACTTCAGGCAAAAGCCTCAAATGGACAGTATTAGATGTAGTGATAGACCCGCTGGTTACTTTACTCTCCTGTGGTTGTGATTGGAAGCCGTCTGGAGCATTTATGGATGATTCCGATTGGTTCTCAGAGGGCTGGTAAGTTAAAGGCCTGGTGGCACTGTGAGAAAGTATTCCAGTGGTATGAACCGAGTTTGGTGCCAACTCATTAACTGAAGTGTCATTAGACTTAGTCTGAGGAGGGCGATTAGTGTCTGTCGCTGGCAGGCCAAACCTATGTCTAAGAGTTGAGTTCTGGCTTTGAACATGGAGGACAGCAGTAGCAGTTGTGATAGCAGCAGAGTTTGTACAGGAACTGGATGTAGATTTAGTAGTCATTGAAGCCATCTGTCCATGTGGAATTTGAGCTCCTTCTTTTTTGAGTCCACATGTTTGCGTTGCAGTCAATTCATATTGGCTTTGCGGCACATAGGAAATGCTGTCATGCCTTTGTTGTGTGACATTGAAACAAAGTCCATGCTGTGAATGGCTAAGCATAGCAATTTGTGAGACCTGAACTGCTTCCTTGGTCTGGTTGCCTGCTTGGTATTGGTTGGGCTGGGATCTACTCTCTCTACCGAGTGCTGGTCCCTGCTCACTGACGGAAGCTATGCTGTCAGTCTCTGAGGAGCTACAAAGCTCAGTGGTTGTCTCATGGTCAGACGAATTGTGGTCACTGGTTGAAGTAGGGCTGCTGCCCAGCTCTGGGAAGGTCTTGAAGTTGGATGAGTTATGAAGATGGGTGGTGTAGTTTTGGAGGTGATGGGAGTGTCTGCGTGGGTCAGAGCTCCTCAGGCTACGTCGGATCCAAGTGTAGCTCAAGTTCTTCTCTAGGATTCTTTCCAAGTCATCCTGGTTCTCCTGACTGTGGGGCTCTCTGGCGAGGCTCAAGCCCAGCTCCAGCCCTGTACAAACAGCCAAAGAACGGCGCTTCTCCCCTAGCTCACGTTCACGCTCAAGTCGTTTCTGTTCCTTCAGCTCCCGCTCTGCATTCTCCTGTAGAAGATAAAAGAGAATAATTTGACAATGAATCTCAGTGATGTTTCCAATCAAAATGTCTAATTCTCTATGAAAATGTAATCACTAGACACTTCCATCCATCTATCTAACCTGAACAGCTCTTTGGAAGCGGAGGCAAAATGAGTGGAAGACCCTACAAGCCTCCTCTAGTTTGAAAGTGCTGTCGTCCTCACAGAAGAACTCCACCAAAGCCTGACTAGACATCTTCATGCCTTCCACCTCATCCTCTGCTTCCTTCAGGTGCTCCTCAGCCACCTGCAGACAAAGGGAAAACATTTTACTCAACCACAATTGTTCCGTAATTTATAGTCTTGCACCAATTTACTAGTCTCCATAAGTTAAACCTTTGATCAGAGACTGGCTGTTGTGTCAAACTTTTGTGTCAAAAGTTGTAGTTCATTAAGTAGTGTGTGTTCTCTACCTCCAGGAAGGGCTGTGTCTGCTGTTGAATCTCTGCCTCAGTCTGGATGTTGACCTTGAGGGCCACCACTCTGCTTTGTAACTTTGATAAGTCCTCCAACACAGACTCCTCACTCAACCTTTAGAGAAGGAGGGGGAAATATTTTAATACACAATTCTCTTTTGAGTACATTATGGAAATAAAAGTAAATTCCTGTACACATAGGATCACCTCTGTATTCATTTATTTTCAGTCGACATCAAAGACGTCTTGAGAAAAGTCTTATGACCAAAACATGAACTGCAAATAAATCAGTGCAGAGATGATCCTGTGTGTACGGGAATTCACTTTTTTCTATGGACTTGGAACTACAGTGGGATCAATTCCCATAGCTTTGAATTTCAAAAGGACAAATTTCAAAACGGGCACAGCTCAGTCTTATGCTGTTAGTAATCAGCACATAGAGCATGGAAGAAACGTAAAAGAAACATAGCATGCAGAGCTAAAATACTGGCTTGGAATATCAATGTTGTCATGACCCACTTTCACTCTGGCAGCTAGCTATTGCTAACAGCTGGGCTCCTAGTTCTGATAAAGGAATGCAATATATCCATGTTACAACTTGGGTTTAAGCAGTCAGTTGGGGTGTATTGATGTTACTAGGCAGGGCCTGTATAGTCCCTCAGCCGCAATAGCTATTTGAGTTGATGGGATCCATGTTTTGGGAAGTGACTGACCTGGAGGCGGAGCCAACATGGCCTAGTTGGCTGGGAAATGACAGTAAGCTCTGGTCCTTTTTCACAGCTTCCTGCGGAGACAATGACAAATGCTTATCCAGCTATTGTTTCAAATGAAGAAAAGAAGCAAGTCATTTGCTGATGCTGATGAAATCATATGTACTGTGGGGCAGTCTGGCTTGACTTGGGGGGCTATTCTTCTCAAAGCACTTCATTTGTAGTCTTAGAGAGACAGTGTAAACTGCGCTGAAAAATTGTAAGGCAGCCATATGAACAAATTCTATACTCTTACACCCTTTTCTGCTCCTACAGAGAGAGCCTTATTCAAATGTTAAATAAAAGGAGGTGGCAGGCAAGTAAATTGCCATTTTAACCACACACTTTCCCTTGACCTTGGACCTTAGTTTTATACAGTTTGACTTAAAGTGGTTGCTTCATTCAACACCGGTTGAGTATTATAGGATGTTCTCTTATCACAGGTAAATCCCAGGCCTTACCATAGCAACAAAATGCAGTAGATTCATGCCCGGCTTGTTGGCTTTGGTGTCGGCCAGTTTGAGCAGCGATGAAATTCGGAAACCAGCAGCATTCCCTGCGTATCCACCCTGAGAGGCCATTCACAAGGTCAGGCCAACATATCCACACAACATGTGACGTCTTTAAACAAACAATGTTACAAAGCCCAGGTGCACAGTCAGAGTGACGCTCTTGAACACACACCCAGACCCCTTACACCCGGGTCATTGTACACAGATAAAGGACCGTTCCTGCTTTTATCTGCTGGGTTGAAGAAAAGACAATAAATAAAGAAAATAAAATGAAAGAGAGAATCACTCACAGCATTCATGTAGTTCCCTGCTTTCAGCACCAAACGAAGGATGGAGTGCAATTCAGGACAGCTCAGCAGTTCTGGGAGAGAAAGAGAAATTGATTATTATCTTCCATGTCTCAAGGTTGATGTAAGAAATTTTGAGTAGTGTTTAAGATTGACAAATGAGTTGTCAACTTTTGCTCTGGAGAAATCTGACACAAAAGCTGGCTAGTGTACAAAATATTATTGATAGCAGGTGACTAGCAAAGTCCTATGCTTCATACATTGTGTTGTGCCCTATGTGTCCAAACCACACTAGACTAAACCTAAATAAGCAGAATGGCTATAGTGATGAGTAGGCCCAACCCCTGCTGTTGCTTTACCTCTGGCCGCCTCCCTCAGACATCTGGCTGCCACACACAGAGAGGTCACAGCAGGGTCAAACTCTTGCTGCAGGATCATGGCATCCAGACGTAGCCGAAAACTAATGGAGGCAAGGGATGGATGGATGGATGGATGGATGGATGGATGAACAGACAGGGGAGGGAGGGAGGGAGGAGAAAGAGGGGTGAGTGATGATGGAGAGGAAAAGGCAAGCCTGATCAATCATCAGTTAAACAAGCTCATGTCAGCACAAAGTGAAGAAGCAATGGATCTGCATTAAGTGTGTGCACATGCATGCATTAGCAGGAGAAGAGTGTCTGCTAGAACTCACAACACAAAAGAGAAAAAAAAAAAAAAGACAGAGTCACCGAAGCTTTAATCAAGCTGGAATTCATGAAGAATGATGTGAAAGTACTGGGGATACACTTGGTGATGTTATCCAAGCTAGGGCTGAGTTGGTTTGTACCTGGGGACTTCCACTAGCAGCAGCATGAATAGATCGGGCTCTCCAAGCCAGCTACGCTCCCCATTGAACCTCCTCAGGCGGGATTCCTGAGAGTGAACAGATGATACATACAAATCTGGAAAGCAGCTTTGACGGAGGAAATCTGGAATACTACAACCAACATGCCGTAAACAGTCAATTTCAATATCTTTCACTGTGGAAACACTCCACATCAGACGGTATGGTGTAACGGCAAACATTTGATCATGCTAATCAGAGCCAGATGATCAGTGGGGGAGGGGGGATGGGGAGGGGGGTGGGTCACTGCTGCATTTCTATGCCAGAGAGAGGACACTTTACCTCTTCGTTGTCGGGCAGAAATTTGCAGAGCTCCGTGAGCTTCTCCGCTCCGTAGCGCTCGCCGGCACCCTGCCTGATATCCTCCACTATCTCCTTAGCAGGCCTGTGTAGAAAACAACACACCATCTTTGGTATGATGTCACCGTTAACATGCCACGGGACTACCGTGGACAGAGCTGGAAACCACCAGCGATGCCCTACATAGGTTTCAGCACGACACCAAAGTAAAACTACTATATAGATCACGGTGTATAATGAACGGCATCAACCTTTGTTCTACCATGATCACACATTGAGGCTTATCCCCTTCTTATCAGCCGTGTTGAGGGGTGGGGGTGGGGGGGGGGCGGGTTTTGACGCCACACTGCCGACGGGTTGTCTGGCTTATGCGGTGAACAAATAAAAGGCAGACACACATAGACACACAGAAAATGTCTGAAACCAAGGGCCTTGGATGTCAAGGTGTGATTTGAAAGATCAGAAACTGGGCTGGCTCCGACTGCTTGACCTCTGCCTCACTTCCTCCCAGTGACACATCGGTCCTCTACACCGGCCTAACTCCCCCACACAGATTTCCATTATCCTCTCCCTCCCCTGTCATCACTCCTAGGGTCTAGCTCACATGCTCATACCCCGTTATGTGTGTGCTACTTTGTCTAGTTGTTATTCCCTTACATATTCCCCTCACTCACTGTGCGCTCAACACATAACTCAACATTTAGTTTAAATTCAATTTCATAAGCACTCAGAAGATTCAACAAAAGGAACTGTGGTTCACCAGTCTTTGGTTTTGTAGTGAACGGCGGTTTTATGGAGAACCAAACGCTGAATTCAATAGCCCACAACAAAACATAAAACATTGGTGTCTGCTCAAAGAAAATACTGGACTTGGTTCAAACTACACCCTTATTTCAACAGTGGGTCTATGTGCTTGATCATAAGAGAAGGCAAATAAGCTCCCGACAAGACAAATGTTTGTGTACAGAAGAGGCTCTTCTCACATAATGGCTTTCCCTACAAGTCCCGACAAATCTAGTTTAGAGAGATCCGCTCTTCAATTAAGATGTGCACAATTGAGCCTCCATGAACCTTCATGTACACGTGCAGGCATGAAAATATACCAGCTCAGCACGCTAGGGCTCTATCCATTTCTATCCCTTTCTCTTTCCAAGTCAACATGTGTCTTAATTAATAAAATCAAAATATGAACCATAATATTTCAAATGACAGCTGAAAATGTGCCTACACTAGTATACAACTCCCCCCGTTCATTATGAGAATTGCAACTTGGTTTGGGCCAGGCAAACATGCTAAAGAGGCCGGATGAATATGACAAGCCTCCTGTGGGGTCCGTCTCTGTAGGGGGTAGCTTTTACATGAAGGGTACCAGCAGGTGTCAACTCTTTGACTCCTAGGGTAGCCCGCCCCTCACCCACCAACCTCCTTCAAGACCCCCGGGTCCAGCTGCTCTGGGTGCCACCTCCCCTGCACCTGTCCCACTCCTATATTGCTCTGTGCTCTCCCCCCCCACCCCCCAACGTCAGATAACCCCGCTCTCCATGAGTCTTGACACTTCTGACACACACACACCTTAAGTGTGAGGCGCTGTTCCTCCACACACTTCTGTTTCCTGCTCTGAACGCTAATGGCACTTTTGATTGATGATGTATGACTTCGAGGGAGGGCAAACTGAAGGACCGCGCCGTCGCAATAACCTCGTCCAATACCTGAAACTGTGTGTCTGATAGTCAGTAGGAATGTAGACACTTACAACTTGAACTGGCGTAGAAATATTCCAATGTTCATACTGCGCTTGGAGTCCAGGAGGGTTATCTGTAAAGAGACGAAGAAAACAAGTACAGATACTTCGATCAACTTTGTTTCACTGTCTCTATATTATGTCCTGATATGAGAACATCTTCTATTCCCCCCGTCCTCTGACCTGCTCGGTTGTGCTGTCCTGGGGTGACCTGCAGCGCAGCAGAGCAGACCGGCGTCTCAGGGTGCTTTTCCTGTCCTGAGGCTTGCTGTCCTTCTGACCAAACAGCTCGTCCAGAGAGTGGAGGTCTATGGGGAACTCGTCCTCCCCCGGGGCCGCCCCGCTCCACACGCTCTTCCTCCCCTCCACCTTCTCTTTGGGGATGCGCTCCCAGTTCAGCTTCCTCAACCGGCTCTGACGGGCACTGTCCACGCGGCTAAAGGGGGAGGCAGAGGATGGCGGCGGGGGCGGGGGAGGAGGCGGGGGAGGCGGAGGAGGCGGCGGCGGAGGTGGTGGAGGAGCGACCAGGACAGGGAGCGTATCCATGGCGGTCACTTCCGCAACAGCAGGGGCACCGGGGGGGCTGGCAGGCAGCGTTCCATGAAAGGCACGGGACTCCTTGATGGCCACAGTCAGGTTGATGAGCATAGAGGCTGCCTGGGAGCTGGAGGAGGGGGTACTGGGGACAGGGTTCAGCTACACTGGAGCATAGATGGATGTCCTTCGCACTATGCAGTGGGCTCTGGGTTCAAAGGTCCGCCAAACATTCCAGTCTAGAAAACAACACAAAATCCAATCTTATTGACTGGGAACAGACATTATGGAGTCCTGGTTATGAGTCATTTTTTGCAATTTTGTTTTAACTAAAGCGATGAACTCAGATGGTCTATAATTGGCCCGGTGAGCTTCTCTTGACACCTGGCCTCTCTTGCTCTAGTCCTGGTCTAGTCCTTTCATTAGCGAGACTTCAGCTTGCATCAACTGATCTAACTGCTAGTCGGGGGCTGAAAACGTAACCCCGGGTTCAACTATCAGTGGAAGTTCAAGGCGTTTTAGGGAAAGTACTAGCTATTGCAATATGAGCTCTCCCACTCTATGGGCTGTTTGAACAGCTTGTCCCATCCTGTTCAGTTTCAACTCCCCCCCCCCTCCTCCTCCTGCATGCACACACACCTCTAGCATGCACTGCCTGCCCCCTCTTCCTTCTAATTAGAATAAACGAAGACACCAGAGGCGAGGATATAGGCTGGGAGATGCACAGGTAACCGCAAGGCCGAGACACAGAGATCTGGGTGCTCGAGAAATCATGCATTTGTTGTTTTCTCCTTGTGGGAGGTGAAGATCCCAGAGCTTATTGTACACACTTGCACCAGCAAGTTTTGAGTTGGATTAGTTGGTGCAATTAGGAATGACTCAGAGGGTTCAAGTGCCTGATTCTATGGAAAGTCACTAATGATGACATGGCTTTGGGTTTAACCAGAAACACACTCTCTCACGTTCTTCACACGAATCACAGATCTGGGTATCTGGCAAGGTTATGAGATGCGCTTGATTGCCAAACTGTTTCGTTGAGCACCACATGAACGCGCAACAGAAAAAAAAAAAGATCTTGCCCTAGTTTAAAGCAGCCTATCGGTAAAAGCACAGTTTGGAAATGTTGCCCAACTGCTCGTGAAAATAACTGTACACCCAACCTGGTGTCAAGCTATTGGAGAAAAATGGCGTTTGCTGGCGAATTAATCAAATATGCACCTAGACACAAAACACAAAAACTTTCACTGTCATAATGTTTTTTTTTATGTGAATTAAGAAACATAAACACAAAAACATTATTTAAACTTTTGATTTAAAAAAAGGTTCTCATAGCCCTATTTATGCTGCTACTCACGCTGAATTTGAGTTAAGTTAACTTAAGTTGAAATTAACTTTTAAATTCATTTTTGTTTCATCTAAACGCTGGAAAAGCCTCACGTTTCACTTTAGCAATGTTATCCTGGTGTGTTTGTTGCAGTACAAATTAAATTAAATTGTACTCACGATTGGCGATTGCAGTTCTCCGGTGATGTATCTCCACAAATGACATCCGATGGATCTATCAGGTTTTATTTTACGAACAATATCGATAACTATATGGTTCAATCACTGTAATTTGTTAAGGTGCATCTCTTTCAACCTGGACTGTTGTGCCGCTCCGCTCTTTCCAGTCTTTTCTCTTCTCTCAACTTGCAGGGAAACTTCCCCGGAGCTCTCCAGAGCGCGCAGGCGCGTTCTCGAGCGCAGATACGTTTTTTTTTTGTGTCCTCCCAGTTTTCCCATGGGTGGACTTAAGTGCAAGTGTGTATGAGGCTCTTCAGTGATCTTTGTCCCCTTCTACACATCATCACATGTTGTGATGAGCTGGAATTCCTGCAATGTTTACCATGTTGAAAAAGACGGGAAAAGACTCAACAAACTCAATTACCCCGAGCTTTAAACTCTGAAGTGGCTTTTTTTCTTCTCAATGATCTTGATTCCTCGTGCTGTGCATATACAACAATGTTTGAGAATGTCCAGATAAGATGGTAGATGAAAGCCCACTTTCTGTCAGGAGTTGTATTGACAACGTGATAGGTCTCTAGTTCAAGGTAATCATCACAGGGGGCAGGACTGTGATCTGCAATTGGTGCAGAGGGGCCTTGATCAGCCTGAGAAGAGTATACCACTGAGAACCTGAGAGAGGGAGCAGATGGCTATCAGACATGGGAAATGATGTCCACGTTTCTCCTCCCTGAACCAGGATCAGCCTGGAGAAAGAGAGAAGGGACGTACGTGAAAGCCAAGAAGCTAGAAGTCCCACCGGGGTGCTGAAACGGCCCGGGAGCCGTTGACAACATGGGATGTAGAGCTATAACGTGGCCCTTTATTCCCAAGTGCTGGAGCGCTCCTGGCCCGCGTCACCTGGTGCCCCCAAGCACAGCTCAGGTAGCCCCTCTCACAGGGCGAGCTGACGGGCACTAGTCAGCACTTCTGTACTGTTCTCTACCGTAATTAGGGGGGCTATGACTGCTAAGATCTGGCTATTGTTGTCCCCGTCCACCAGGGTATGTTATGGTGTACTTGTGCCAGAATAAACCTTTCTCAGGAAACTTCACTTTCTATTCAGTCACTCGCTTCTCAGAGTACAGGGCACTGTACTAAGAATGCAAGGAAATGCCACTGTTGAGAGACAGCTGCTTTATAGTGCACAAAGGGCCCGAGCAACCCGGTACGATTCCACATATTGTGCACAGCGAGTGTTCGTGTAACATGGGGCATGGGTGCCACTGATTAATGAAGAGTTAACTTGGCATTGCTCACTTCTTTCACCACGACAGTTGACCTGCAAGAGACAAAACAGTCTGTGATGTGTTTACAGGCCCACACCCAGCCAGTTCCCCCCCCTTTTTTTTTTTGCATAACAGTGAGCTTCAGAGCTTGTGTTTCACTGGGGGCCTATTCTTTAGTGAATGAATGTGCATGAGGGTGTTCATGTGTAAGAGTTGTGTGTGAGCCCGCGGCGAGTGCGAGAGGGAAGGCATCTCATTGAGAGTGTGTTTTTGTGAATGAGCGCATTCAAGGTAAATTGCTCCGCGTAGGCCTCGGATAAGAGCAGCAAACAGGTGATTTATTTTATTCGTTTCTTGATCAATCTCTCCCAAGAGTACAGAGAGGCGATTTGCGTCAACACCTCGGAAAGCGAATCGTATCGTAAAAAGCGTGAGAACTCTCTGATGTCTCGAGGAAGTCTCCGCCCCCCCCCCCTCGATGGACCCAAGGGTTTAACACACGAGACCCCCAACGCCACCAACAACCCGTTTAGAAGCTCAGCCCTGGCTGCTTAGCCTGATGGGAGCGGTTGCAGCCAGGCAGCGAGTGTTAGCCCCTCTCCATCGCTCCCTCTTAATCTCCCTTTGAAGTCCCAGAAGGGTTACGTAAAGGTGAAGGCTATTAGCTCCCTCCTCCCCCTACCTCACACACACACACACACACACACACACACACACACACCGACGTAAATGCAAACGCACTCGCTTTGCACAGCGGTTATGCTACGGCGATCAAATTCTGCACAGTGACCTCTGATGTAATTGGCGTTTCACACTGCAGAAATGAATCCGGATGTAAAGAAATCGATGCGATAGATTTTTTTTTTTTTTGCCCAGCTGCTCTATTTTTTATAGCCTGTAAAAAGTGGGTGTGAAAACTATTCCATGTGAAAGTATTGATATGACTTTATGGGGGTCTGTGCTTTTCTGCCTCTGGTGTGTCTGGTCGGTACCTCCTGGGGCTCGGCCATTTCCGTGGTGGAGTAAATAGGTCAGTGTGACTGTGGCTCTGTGGGGGTATTAAAGACACACACAGGCTTGTGCACACACACACACACACACACACACACACACACCTGGGTCTGATCCTAGACCGGGACAGGAGGGCCAGGGGAGGCATTCCTAATCAAACCCAGGTTCCTCGGGTTTCTCTTCGTTTCCCAGCTGCATTCTGATCACGTGCAGGAAGGAGACAGAAAGAGCCGACAAGGATCTCTGGCTTTGGTCAGACCTGATAAGGAGAGGCAGCAGGAGACAGACAAAATAGGCACACTCAGTCTATCTCAGCGTCTTTCTCTCTCTCTCTCTCTCTCTCTCTCTCACACACACACAAACATTCATATGTAGTTTCACACTAACTCCTTCATACATGGGAACATGCATTATATCCACTCCCACACATACGCGTATTATATTATAGTAAAAGACAGAGAGAGAGGCTCCCACAGCACCATGTGACATTATGGGTTCACAGACAGGCCATTAGACAGTGATACAAACATTATGGAGACGGGGGGGAGAGGCCTGGAGATGAGAGACTGTCAGTCAAATAAACTTGTAGAGAAAGGGAGCAAATGGGAAAAGAGGAGAGCCTAGGAGAGAGTCTGAGTATGTTTTTTTTCTTTCTTTCTTTCTTCCTTTTTTTTCTGCGAGCTTCCAGGGGATCGATTGTTGATCTAAGAAGAATGTCCTCTGTGTGCTTTTGCCGCCTCCTGTTTCTGCACTTGAATCAATCGCGAGAGCACACGAGAGGCAAGACTGAACCCTGCACCTCGCTGTGTTTCCGTCGGCTGTCCTAAGAGCACAGCTGAAGCTTTTGTTTGTTTACCGAGCTGTCTACTGTCACAATACTGTCAGCATTAGAGGTGTGTGTGTGTGTGTGTGTGTGTGTGTGTGTGTGTGTGTGTGTGTGTGTGTGTGTGTGTGTGTGTGTGTGTGTGTGTGTGTGTGTGTGTGTGTGTGTGTGTGTGTGTGTGTGGAGGGGTTGTGTTTAAATTCACCAGGGTGGGAGGAGGTTGAGGTGCTTGTGGTCAGTTGTCCCAGGGGGGTTGGGTCCACTCTGTTTGTCTTCGCACATCTGGCCACTGGAGCCACTTCCGACTCCAATTAGGATTTCCTGAGACTCAATAAAGGGGATTATTGGCCTGCACAAACACCAATCCAGACTCTCCCACCCTCAGTCCCCTTCCTGCCCCAGCTGACACGGTCATTACACTAGTCAGAGCTACAGTCTCACTCCACTAGAGGCTTACAATGACACAGTGACAGAGTGACAGTGACAAATCGGCCCTTTTCTCCCTTGCCCTTTGCATCTCTTTGTCTCTTTTTGAGAGAGAGCAACAGACCTCTCATATTTGCTCCCTGATTCATTGTGTCCTCGGCTGTAAAACGAACCACTTCCTTATTTTAAGCAATGAAAACTAAATTTCGCCCCAATTGGCTGATGAGAGACCTCAAGAGTCTCTATACCACAGACCCATCCAGACTGTGGTTTTGGGCACAAAGCTGCAGGACAGAGTTCAGGGGAGCTGGGCTGTGCTGATAGGAGGTCTAGAGGGGCTGCTTGTGTGGCAAGAGTGATCACACAGTTAATATTGAAAGGGCCGGGGCTGCTGTAAAGGAGCCACTAAATAGAGGTTGACAAAGCGCGTCGCGCAAACAAAGGCCTGTCCCTAAGTAGGCTGTGTATATAGCAAGAAGGGTAGTGAACGGCCGGGCTTGGCCGGGGTGGTCATGTATAGAGTCTATAGTGAATTATTAAAGCAGGGCCTCCTGCTCTTCCTCCCCCACCATCACACTCAACCCTAACCCCAAACCCAAGTACACATTCTTTTGATCATGACTTTCTGGATTTGATGAGGTTTTTCATGTCATCAGACGAGGCTACACAGTGACAAGGAAGTGAACTTTTTGGGGTACGAATGGAAGAGAAGTCCCACTTTTTTTCCATTGCATTTCGTTTTTAGTATTAATTTGTTCATTAAATGTGAAATCCATCATTGTATTCTAACTGTATTGACTAAAAATCTTCTGTTCAGTCAAACCCATCACAGCTTTCTTTACCTTGATCGCCACTTGACCAAACTCCTACGTGCTTCATGTTGAGTGAAGTCTTGCAAATTCCCTTCTACATCACCACACACACACACACACACACACACACACACACACACACACACACACACACACACTGTTACTTCAACCAGCTAAACCTAATTATTCCCCTTTCCCGCCCCCTGCTTCTCTGTGCCAACCAGTGATGTCACCCACTGAGAGACAGTGGGGCTCTTGGCCCAATGCCTGGGGCTGGCCATGCTGGCGGGAGGAGAGGAGAGGAGAGG
The DNA here is from genome assembly GCA_034670385.1 of Hoplostethus mediterraneus. NCBI lineage: Eukaryota > Metazoa > Chordata > Actinopteri > Trachichthyiformes > Trachichthyidae > Hoplostethus > Hoplostethus mediterraneus. Next base: position 1,429,681 of record JAXDDW010000049.1, on the reverse strand, counting down.
AGAGGAGAGGAGAGGAGAGGAGAGGAGAGGAGAGGAGAGGAGAGGAGAGGAGTTCTGGCTGGCCCTTATGCAGGGCTGCAGGGATTAACCAGGCTGCTCTGCTACCCGACCCACACAACACAACCTCCTCCTTTTTTCTTCCTCCTCCTGCTCTCGCCAGCATATTTAAGGCTGAAAGGAAAACATGGAGGAGTTGTGAGGTCCGGGCCCCGAGGGGACAGCTTCTGGGATTAACCTATAGCTGACGCTCTACTCCCCATCATTTCCCCTGGCATTCACCGGGCCTGCGCTGAGTCCTATTCATCCTCGCTAAACTGTTGCATAACAATGCGGCCTGCCTTTTGCTGAGGCCCTGGAACTATTGGTTAAACAAGGCACCCGCGGGCCCCCTGTGACTCTGAGCCTCGGTCCAGGTTTCTTCTGTTGCGAGGGACCGGGCATTTGGAGCACACGTCATAGCGGAGGCAGGAAATTGATTAGCGGCTGATAAATTCCACGATACTGGCGAGAGTCCTGACGATATCGCTGGTCATCGGTCCAGCTGACAGGAGGCCCCCGCGGGTCTTCTTGTTTTCAGGGTGTTAATAGCACGGGGCGGCTGTTGCCTCTCAATATCAAATATCTCAAGGCCGTTTGGAGAAGAGGAACAGCAGAGGGAGAAATGGCTTAATGTAGGTCAGATAAATGGGAGAACAGCGTGAGTTTGTGCGGTTATTCTGCTGTCGGGAAATCACGTGCAAACCCTCTTTTTCTTCCTTCCTCTCCCCCTCTCTGACACAAGGAGAACTGGCATGTTTGGCAGAGGGGGAAAAGAGAGGGGACAAAAGGATGAGTGACCGATGGAGAGTTGTGATGGCCAGCTGAGTTATTTGGTCAAAACCCAGTAAGATGGAAGGACAGGCTGTTGCTAGGCTGTGCTGTAAGGGAGAGAGAGCACTCCGGCTGAGCTCACCGAACAGAAACGGGCTTCTGTTTACTCACACAGATATACTACTTTACAAGCATTTCAATCACCAGCAATTAGTATTATTACCCACTATTACCTCCTATCACTCTCTTTGAGCCTCCATTAGCCACTTGACTTGTCGAGGGGGATCTAAAGGATGTACCACGGGGCTGGGAGGTGGACTTGGGGAGGAAACACGTGGAAATCTATGCCAAGAATCATAGAATTTCCACAGAAAATTTGTCATCACGGTAATGGTTATACAGGATATTGTTCACCATGGCCTAATGCAGACCCTGTCCCACCTCCTGCTGTTTTCCACCCACACAAATATCATGGCACTGAGTTTTTGTGGACCTGTTTGCATGGCTTCAGGTCCTCCAATCTCTTTGGAAATATGAAAGTGGTCCAGAGAAAACACAAACACGTCAAACCAAAGCTCTGTGACTAATGATGTCCGTGTAACGGCCACTCTGTCCTTGACATACCACGACACACCAAAACACACGAAACTCAGATCACACCCCTACTTATCCTTTTTAAAATTACATAACTTGTACAGCAATACAAGTAGTACAGTGGATAGTGAGCGTCAAGGGTCAAAATACCACACCGCACGGGAACCACATCCATTTTCTCCTCCACGCTCCACCACTACTATCCTACAGGTACAAGATCTTGTATGCTACACCTAAACATGGGTTTTAGATATTTCAAATGGTTAAAAAAGAGTTTGTTTTGTTTGGAACAAAATGAAGCAAACTGTAGGAATCCTACTTATTAAGAATGGATATAGTGACTAATAAGAAATAAGGGAAATCTTCCCAGTGTGTCGGTTTCAGTCAACAAACACCATGTGGACAGGAAAAGGCTAGATAAACAGATCGATGCATCACTGTTTACTCCTCATACTCCGCCAAGGCTCTGGCTCTCTGTTGTGAAAACTCAGAATGAGCTCTGAAGGAAACGGATAGACTCAAAGGATTAGCTCAGACCAGAAACCAGAGCGAGGGGAGAAGGAGTTAGAAGAAGAAGAGAGAGAGCAAAATAGCGAAAGATAGACAGAGAAACCCACTTAGATGTGTGTGTTGAATCCCTGGAGGCCAATGTCTTGTTTGAAGAGCCCTGAGGTTAAGGCCAGAGGTCACAGGTCGGGCTCAGAGGTTATCACCGACTGTTTGGGGTTGGTTACGATTGCCCGAGCACTTATACAGTCAAAGAGATTAACCTAGCGAACACTGGCATTCAGGGGTTAAAAGAGGAGTGCAAGCCCTCGTCCATCCCACAGACAACACACACACACACACACACACACACACACACACACATACATACATACATACGCCTGCACACACGCCGGGAATTGTATCCCTGGTTGCTCTGGGTGTGGTTGAATCTGGAGTTGGGGTGTGTAAAGAAGAGGAAGTCAGTGGGGAGCAGAGGTGTTGAACCCTATCATCCTGTTGTTAGTGGTCACACCTGCCTGTTGTTTCAGGATCCCAGGGAGCATAAAGAGTTAACAGGAGGTGCTTTGTTTGTATATTGAGAGCAATGTAATTCAACAGAGAGGAACCGGTTAATTATATATCGTAACCCAAATAGGACATGGAAATAACCAGGCTTTTTTCTTTACCAGTATTTGACCCAGAGCCTAGGTAGAGTACACACAACCACACCAGACACAAGCCACACACACACACACACACACACACACACACACACACACACACACACACACCTATGTGAATGATAATGGCAGGGCTCTTTTTTGACGCCTCCCCCATACAGCATGCAGGGGGATGTACTACAGTGCATTCTTAATGGTCCTCCAACTGTGACCTGCAGCTATAGAGGTGTGGGAGAGGAGGGGGAGGTGACAAGGAGGGGGGGGGGGGGCAGGAAAAATCTTAAATTGGTTCCATGTCCTCAATGGTTTAATTCCTAAACACCAAATATCTATTTGCAAATGTGGTTGTTGTCTCGTTTGTCATTATGAATCAAACAAACTAAAGTGTCTCTGTCTGTGTATTTCATGCTTTGTACTAAAGCTTTTGTTTTCTGTATTTTTGTCCACTAATATTTGTTTGGATTTATTTTTAAATGCAGTCGGTTCACATTAGATACCATCACAGCAGCTCTGGCCATGTAATACATCCCTCCTGGCTTTGCCTTGGCGTCACCATTTGTTTTGGTTCTTGTTCTACAGGAGACCCCATTCTGAGGCCTATGCAGCTCCGGCTGACCTTAGTCATCTCCAGTGACCCACAGAAGAGTTGCATATGTGACATGGCAGTCGTAATGCCCAGCATTCGCTGGTGCTGTGATCAAGCGTAAACAGAGCATGCCTGATTACTCCCATAGGACTTAGTGACAATGTGGCCATCAAAGTAGAGAAGGGTGCCACTATGTGGCACACCAGAGCTGGAGGGTCCAGGGGCACAGTCCTGGGCACAGTCCTGGGCACAGTGTGGGTCTTTCATATGTCAGCCCTTTGAACCCTGACGGACGTGGAAATCCCTTTGAAGTGCTGTTTAGTGAGGCCTAACCTCCTAAGCCTGAAGTGGGTTGAAATGGATCCTTTGTTGTCCAACTCAATGATCACATATGATCACTGATTTCACATATATGGTTGGAGACTCATGGCATTTTCATCCTCTATATTATGGCAAGTTTGTTAGCTACTGATGGTAAAAGCAATACGATGTATAGAGGAGATGGAAGAAGGAAAGGAAGTCATCTACCAGGCATTGTAATGACATGTTTGGGACTCAACAACTTTAATTCTCTGAGTATTTCCCACCAGGTGCTTGATAGGGGTATAAAAACAGGGGAGGGCCCCGAGTTGAGCAGCCATGCCGCTCTACAGGCCATAATAACACAGTGCTACCATAAAAACAGCAGATAAGCTCAGGGTACTTATTATAGCTGACAGCAATGATAAAGACTGCACTGCAGTGGTATGCTCTGGTCTTGCTCTTTCAGAGTAGTGGTATTCTAACAAACCATGATCATTTGTGACAGGACACTCTGTTGAAACCTTTTTCATGTCAGTATGTGAAGGACGATAAACTCATTACGGGGGATTTGGGCAAGAAAAATCAGCTAGGACACCAGACAAATAATATCCTACATATTTCTGCAACTTCTCTCAAGCCATCCATCCAGTCGTCCCTCTTCCTCTCCCCTCTCCTCGGGTGGAGTGGGCAGGTCTGCCAGGCATTACTAATTATGAGCTAGTTGGTTTGTATAGCTCACCAAGGGGCTTCGCTCCGAACCAGGAACGTGCCAGAAAACAGGCCTGCATCCACTGCATACTTTGACATGCCTGTCTGGATTGCTGGCTGGTTGTGTCTCTGCATCAGCATCCCCATTCTGCTCCAATAACAATAACAACAACAATAACATTATCATTATTGCTATTACATCGTGTTTATATAGCACATTATACAGCCCTTCTCCTACAAACAAAGTCACATTTTTTATTTTATTTTTTATTTAAAAAAATTAAAAGATAGCACTGCTTTTGCCAGTCTGAGCTCCTCCCGCAGGCCGTTGAACAACCCTGATGCCCGCATGTCAGCGTCTCGGTCACGTTTGGTCTTGATCCTAGACTGCCTGTGTCTGTGCCTGTCTCGTTCCCTCTCAAGGGGTAAATGGTTTCTGTTTCTGCTGCCATGCGGCCCTGGAACCGATCCACCACTCATCTGTACCGCCAAGACAAGTCACTTGACCAGACTGTAGCAAACATGACAACAGGGCTGCCATTGTTACCATTGTCCTTGAACTAAATGTCTCTGTGTTTTGTTCTGGCCTGCAAATCAGCACACTTCAAAGTGACTACACATTTGGGTCAACATTTGTTACGTGTCCTTTCCTCTCTGTGGTTGTTTTAATATGTTCTCATTTCGAGGTGCTGGAGCAGCCAACATCCTTCAGACTTGATTTAGGCATGTTCTTCTTCTTATTTTCAGCAGAAAAATAATGGCTCTTATCTGTAACAAACACGCTCGCTTGTAGTTGAGCCAGTGCCTCGATCTCAGCCAATATCCATTTCTTAATGCACATGCACTTCCCGTGTCGGGGCTTGTTAAGCTCTCTCTCACCCCCCCTGGCCCTTCAAAGCCTCACTCAGCTGCTTGCTACTCCAACAACAACAAGAGGGCAGGCCCATGGAGGTTTGACCACTCACTTTAAAGTGTGTTCAATGTGGTCGAGGCGAAGGCTACAGAGTTTTGTGGATAGAACATACATAACAAACTAGACAAGCCTCCACAGCTTCATGACATACTAAGGATGCTCATAAAGCAACTGAGAATCAACAGTATGAAAGACTGCAAACATTTGGGGTGTGTCAGTGACTCAGACCCTGTGTCTGCATCTCTCTGGCGGTGATGTCAAAGGTCGCCACACCCATCCACTCCCTCACTGACCCTTGTTACCGCATCAGTAACCCCTGACCTTTCACCCACATGGTTCCCCTTGGTTGGTCCCATCACCCAGGACTCTGTCACCCCCCCCAGGCAGGACGCAGAGCTGTGGCAGTCATTCAGGACTTCAAACCGGCCACTAACTGACTGAGATAACATTTTAGACCCGATACCTGTGACTTCACACAGATGCAAAGCTCCCAAAAGCATCGTGGTACAGGTTTAACTCTGAAATGCTCCTTCATAGGTCTGTATCTACAACATGAGCTTCAGTACCACCTACAGACCTGGTCAAACCTGGTCAAAGATGGGCGGAGTTTACCACATCAGCACAATTCAGATAGTGTCAGCCATCAGGTGTCAATCACAGAAAAGTATACTTCATTTTTTAAATACTACTAAGTCATGACTCAGGTCTTTTCAGCTATTTGGCATAATATCGTTCTTCTAAAACGGTCTTTCTTACGGTGCAGTGATTCACCACACAGGTCACCAGTTTAATGCTTTGTAAAACCCCTACTAGATATGCAGGACAGTACCCTAGGGGAGTGCCCGACAGTGCATAGTGGTTTATATCCTCATTGTTTTCACTTTCTCATTCACAGAGTCAGGAGGGTAAATGTCCCTGTAATTCCTGTAATTGTTTCAGAAGAGATAACACAGGAAAAACAGCATAGAAATCCCCTGAACTTTAACAACTTGCAGATAAATGTCATATTCTTGAAACTGTGAGTTATCGAAATGAAAATGAAAGCTTGCAAATGCACTCCGGCCCATAGTGGAAGTTAATTTTCATCAAACATCTACACTAGAAGGCTATACCTCAAGAGATTCTCCCATACTCTAGTTGGCCTTTGACCCTAGCAGTCTTGCTGCGTCTCAATGTCGTCCCATGCTGTCTCCTCACTGAGTAAAGTGACTCTCTAAACCCAGAGGCCTGTCGCCAGAACACCACAAACACCTTTCCACAAAGATTTCATTATATAAGGCCAAAAGAAAGAATATATACAAACAATTTTCAGTGTTCACCAAGGCAGTCTTCATTGTAGTAAGTGACGATACAGTTTTAATTTTATTATTATTGCATTTATAAGCAGATTTAGCTTGGGTTATGTCATAATCTGGTGCAAATTTGGGTCTATCTAAAGTGAGTGATCTTGTGTTTGAACCAGAGCTGTTGCAGGAGCCTCATCCTAGACAGATTATTAGATTATTAGTGTCATTTTGCATCACTTTGGCTGCTCACAGTGGCCAGACCACCCTACTCATTGTCACTGGAGCCCGTTCACTTCCTCAGTCTGTGTGTGTGTGTGTGTGTGTGTGTGTGTGTGTGTGTGTGTGTGTGTGTGTGAACCTGTCTCCAGTTGCATGTTTTATCGCCCAGTGACAAGGGTAGTGGATGTTGTGGTCGATAGGCTGCAGACACACCTTTTCCTCCGGACTCCTTGTTCCTTCCAACCCGTTATGCACACACAGACACACAGAAAATGTGAATTCACATGAACATACATGCACATACACATGCATCAAGCACACATACATGCCATTCAACATAAACACACCTTAAGACAGACCTCAAACACACCAGCTACAGTATCTATGAAAGATCCAAGTTAACATGGAATGTTTCTACCCTGAACTAAGTGGCCATGTTAGAACTAGACGTCACAAACCAATGCCAGATCGAGTGTGTATTCCTTGACATGGGTCCCAGTTTCCACAACATTTCTAAACAGGATACCTGGAGAGGAAAGGAGCAGGGTGGGAAAACACAGGGGAGGCTGAGATTGGAGGTAAACAATTCAACCAACTACATGAACAAATAATTGTGTCATTATAAGAACAAATCGTGAATGACGTTTGGAGGAAAGTGCAAATAAACAGATCTAACCGAAAAGGAAACTGCAGACTAACGTTGCGTCCACACTAAGCCGTTCTTACATCTCCGTTTTGGCCTCCAGTCCACACTAGGGCGGCGTTTTTAAACCCCCAAAATGGAGATCCGGTCGCTCGGCCGAGTGATCTGCGCATGCCCAAGGAATGATGTATACGTTTTTTGGTGGTCTAATGTGGACGGCAAATGTTTTGAAAACGCTAGACCCGAAAACGCCATTTTCAAATTTCACAATCTACTTTTGACAAGAACTAAGATGACGTCCACACTAAGCCCTGTAAATTTGAAAACAGCATTTTCACAAGTCTCCCTTTTCGCTGTCCACACTACAATGGGGGTCTGCCGTTTTCAAACGTGTCCACTTTTTCGAACACGTTTTCGAACAGCTCCGTTTTGGGGCGGTAAAAACGTGTGGACGGGAGGCCAAAACGCAGAGATAAGTATGCATTTTCTAATTTCCCCGGCTTAGTGCGGACGTAGCCTCAGGCCTGGAGCTGCATATGGTGATGGTTTCACCTCAGAGTAGAGAACACTGTGTGGCTGCGCGCTACTGCTTGTTATTATTATGAAGCTTATCTTCTCAGAGATGGCCTAATCCTTTATTGTGGCGTAGTGTGCAGTTACATAACATGGGACGGCATCAGTAAGACAGGAAGGCAAAAAGTTCTCACACAGACGGAAAGACCATATAGTGAGTTGGTTGTGACGGTTGAACCATCGGGCCGTAATGAGAACAGGTGCAGTTCGACAACATGGCGTCCCTCTAAAGCTGCTTATGAGCGGGTGGCGAGGAAAGACCACTGGTTTTAGGGCGAACAGTGCTGTATTGTGCCCCGCGAGAGGCTGATTTTCGACTCTCAGGCGGTAGAATGTTGCCCCTACCACTTCTGACACAAGGTACAGCCTGTTATGCAACGAGTGGGAGAAGAGGGGCTGGAGGCGGGGAGGTGATGGATGAGCCGGGTTTCTGCACCGAGTGGATGACTTCTGCGTGAGAATGGGAGAAAACACAAGTTCTGTTTGCCAAAGGTTGGCTACAGGTCAATTATGATGTGACTGTTGTTGAAGCAAGCCACCTGAATAAAAAAAAAGTCAGAGAGAGAGAGAGAGACTAGTGGGCATGTTCCCAGACTTCTGCAGTGTTGTGGACTTCAAAGCAAGACTAGAAAAATACGTTTGAAGAAGTGATTGTGATTCTGCTGCCGTCCTCAGCTAGCTTGATCCAAACCGCGGTCACCTTTAGTCTTAAGCTTAGACTCCGGAACGGCCAGAGGGGCCCAACCAGCCTGATCTGAGGCTGCACACTGGCTCATAGGGGGGTAGTACATACAACCACATCAGATATCCTACAAACACACACACACACACACACACACACACACACACAGGAGATGTTCTCAGATAGTCCGAGACCCTCGCTGGCCAGGGGGGGAGTTCTAATCCTTCCCCACCCCAGACATCCCGTCTCAGGGATTGCACACCACTCAATGCCCCCCCCTTAGGTGGATCTAAATGAGATCTGGCAAAGCCTGGATCAGTGGAGCTTTCCATCTGAAGGGACTTCATATGAGGGAGATTTACTCTAAATCCCGGAAAAAGTCACACATTCACCGCTAACATCCATTGCAGCGGAACAATACAAAACGTCTTGTATTTGGGTAGCTATAAACTAAAGGGCTTAGCGGTGGGGGGGGTTAAAGAAGGACGGGCCATTGTTGGCTTTGTCCCAATTAACCCCCAGTAACATCATGCTCAAAATGCTATTAAAGGGATGTTAACAAGGTGTGAGAGTCTAGGCAACCTGTGGTATTCTTCATAGCTCTGTGCACTTGATTTGGTGGTGTAAGTTTTGGATGGGCCTGGGGGGGGGGGGGGGTCTGTGGTGGAAGGGGGTGAGTAGGCCAGGGGTGTGTGCTGCAGGAGCTGGTGGAGACTCCCAGAGGGCCGAGGGCGGAGAGGATGTCAATCAACCAGTGTAAGTGATAGCAAAGGCTGACAGCTGCTGTCATGACCGGTGTCAACCCGGGTCCTCCACCTCGCCGCTCTCCTCCTGACAGGGAGAGGAGGAAGGAGGGATGCGAGGAGGGAGGAAGGAGCAGAGCTGGATGAGAGGGGTCAGGGAGTCAGAGGGACGGCGGGTGATGAATGGAGAGATTTGAAGGAGGGACTGGACAGGTCCTGACACCTTCTGACATGCTCTCCGCTAGTGCTGGCCCTGACCTGCTATGTTCCTCCTCTCTGACCTGCCAGCCTCTCACCCTGGGAGCTTCACAGAGACGGAAGGAATCGCATGCTGTAACATTAAAGTAGTTTAAAGTGCTGGTATGTGGTCCCGTTCATCGCGGAGGGTGATGATCTGACATTTGTATTTTTTTCCACCTGGGCTGAATAACTCATAAGATATGAACACTGGAAGACATGAGTATTAAATAACTTCAAACAGAAACTCACGGTTTACGGGGGTGCATTTTTTTCTGCATAGCTGTTTTGTTCAGGCAAACAACACCCAACCACAAAATGTGCGGCTATAAAACACATGCATCAGTCTGCACCTGACAAATGTCTTAAATAAAGACCAGGGCCATGAATCAAAGTGCTAGCACCTGATGATTAACCTGGCTGGCAGCTAGAAGTCCAATATTAAATCTGCCTGCCTGCCTGCCAGCTAGAGCTGTTTCTCTGCCTAAATGTTTTCCACGCCGTAGTTATTCTGAACACACATCAGTTGCTTTAAAAGTCACGCCTCTCAGGTGTCAGCTAACGCAATGGGAATCACAAGAACCTGAATCAAAGTAAAGCTTCTCCCACATTTGGAAGTGACTCAACAGTGTAACTGGCAACAATCACAGGAGGTATGCTGGCTAGTATGACAGCAGCATAGTTGAACTGTAATTCGAAGAGGAAATGCCTTTTCCTTAAGAGGGGATCTTATAAGACGTTTCTTGGCTATCACATCATCTGACTAAAGTGATGCAATCATATAAATAATGGTTATCTGCTTCTCATTTACAGTATTAGCACTGTTGTAAATTGATAGCTGTTTATTTTTATGTCAATGTGTTCAGTGTAAACACAAACAGCTGAGAAAATCACAGCAGGACACTTTTATAATCCACGTACTCGTTCATTGCTCTCATTTAAGTTAGGATCCTGAAGGCGAGGCTAGAGGCCTGCGTGATTGGCTGGAATTGTTTTACCTTGCAGGACAGCAAGATGCTAGTCTGTCTAGTACTGCAATTAGTTCAATTAGTAAAGTGAATACTGTATGTTGGTCCTGCCAATGTAATAAAGTGAACTTCAAGTTCCCCATGCATTGCACTTCTCAGCAATTGAATCAAGGATGTATTTGATGTAATTTGATCCTGAGAATGAAATTCATATTTGAACACTGGTAAGTCTGACTTGGAGAACCTTTACAAGCCTAAATATTTATATTAAAATATGAAAAAAGTAAGAGGAGCTGTGATGTCTACTCAATAAAAGGCATGAAACTAATGTTGCAACAAATAACCAGGGCTCCTTTATTCTCCGTCCCCCACTCACATACTTTTCCTTTTCCCTCCTTCCTTCTCGCCCCATAACCCCTTGCTCCCTTAAAGGGGTATTCCGCTATTCAGATGAACATGAACATCACATGAGCCTTGTTCACATCAATGAACCTTAAAATGTAGATGGGTAAAGAGATGCTTTCCCATGATGGTTGTGCCAGATATCTGTGAATGTAAGAGAAGGTGTCTATTATTCACTACAATAAAATAAGCTTATCTGAGCTCACTGTGCTACAAAATGGTGCATAGTGGATGATTGCTCATCCAATATAATCTATCCCAGAGCAACCCTATTCAACTATCTATGAAAGCATTTCAAGCTCTGCAGATAATGTGGGTCAGTTGAACCTTATCCTAAAATAAATGGGCTGAAACAATTTAGGCCACTCATTTGATGGCAGCATCCTCTGGCCCAGCAATTAAAGAGCGCAAAAAAACTCCCAACATCGCTGGGCTATGAGGAGATTTTATTGGCAACCCAGACTAAATTGACCGGTGAGTTGACGAACCCTCTGGCTCTCACGTGTTCCAAAAATAGCTTGTGTGAAAGCAGGGTCTGTTGTGGATGGCTGTCACTAACCCTGAGACAGGAGAAGATGTGTTCGCCCTGACCGCCTGGCCAGCGATTGTAGCTTGCACAAAGATAAAGCATGTCAGATGCAATCGCCATAGACACCGTGCCCATGACATCATTCTCTGCACAAGTGACCGCCTAGCAGTGCGGAGAGCGAGAGCAAGGGGCGAGGGACGTGTGGAAGAGTACACAAACCCTAGACCCTATGCATGCTTTGAGCACACAGAGCAAACCCAATATAAGCAATGATGTCAACTACTTTCCCATAGAGGGGCTATGGGAAAAAATGAGGGCGCACCGAGCAGTAGCCCCCTTTTCACCGTCTTCAGGCTAAAATGGGAAGTTAATGACTTCCACTCATAGGCCACATCCTCTTGAAACCTCTTTAGACATGTCAATCAGATGGAGAGGTGAGAAAGAAAACCAGGGAATGGAATCAGGGTCTACTTGCTTGCATTTCATTTAGGATGTATATGCCAAGTGAGAATGAATATTGACATCGGAGTTTGTTATACGATATGCTCATAGGCCTCATTATTAATAAATCAAAGGGGGGGGCTCTTTGAGTGGGCTAAAAATATATTTTTGTAGCAAACAGTAGAACGCAAACACCAGGACATAGAACACAAGAAACCTATAGCCAACTATTAACAAATGTCATGTGTTGGCATTGTTGAAACCCCAAAATCCAAGGCATCATCATCATCATTTTCGAGGCCACCTTGCATTGGCTTCAGAAATGTCTATCTCAGAATTAGCTTTACATAGGTTGCCCCCTGGTGGACATTATGATACATACATCCCTAAACCACCATGACCAACTTCCTTTAAGCCTCCAATTACTTTCACGCTTGACTTGGCGTGGCCTTCCTGGTTATCACTCCCCATTTCTTTGAACAGAGATGATTAAGAAATTTGTTTTTCATCTCTTTTCACAGTTAGGGATTACACTGCCACTCTTCTCAGCAGAAGGCCTACTACCGGTCCCATACATTGATTCCATTGATTGATGTGGCAGTAACTGACTAAGAAAAGCCTGAGATAATGGTGAAAGTGTAAGTGCATAGTTCAAATAAAAGGTTATTTGAGGAAGGGAGAAGAGGAAGAGAGAAAAGTAAACTAGAACACCCAGGGGGTTATACAGAGAAGAGGGGATACTGAAGATGAGCTGGGTGCACCTTTTATATTAGGAGATAAGAAGAGCTTCAGCCAACTCAAGATTAACTGCACCTGGGAAAGATGGAATTTGTTATTTAATATTGATCCTAGCATCCTAGTGAGGGGGGATTAAGAAAACCTTTGGGTTAGGGAACAATACCAGGAAGTTGGAAGGAAGCAATCATGTTCAATCCAGATAAGGCTACAAGAACAATTCCTCTTACCTCTCATTTAGTAACGTAATAGAAAGTATGGTTACAGAAAGAATAACCTTTTACTTTGAAAAAAGAGAACTAATGGCAGTATATCAAACTGGATTTACAAAAGGTAGGGGCATGGATCCTATTAGCCTATATGTCTGGAAGATGAAGTGAGGAAAGCCCAAATGAATAAAGCATCAGTCATTGCTGTCTTCTTTATGTTGAAAAACCATATGGAAGGAGGGGCTTCTGATAAAATTGAGTTTCATGGGAAATGAAGGAAAAACATTTAACTGGGTTATGGACTTTTTACAAGGACATCCATTATATTTCTTGTGTTTTTTTAAATTATGTCTGTTATGTCCTTAGCATTAGCGTTAGGTGTCGAAGAGACACAAGAATTTCATTGCATACTTTTTGCTTCTTGTGAACGTTGTGCATATGACAATAAAAAACCTTGAACCTTGAACCTTGAGGACGAACGATACAGGTTAAAATAGGTTCAGAGTTATCCAGCAAATATGTAGTGGATAATGGAACACCACTGTTATTAGTCCATTACTCTTCAATTATGATTAAAAAAAAATGTTGGATGATAAATATTTTTGTGGATGATGGAGCATTGTAAAGCATGTAGTCAAGAAGGTTCAGGAAGGAGTCAATGAAGTAGAACAATGGGGTGTACAATGGTCCTACAGTCTTGTCAATCTGGCCACAACCGACTGGTTGAGAACTGCAAATGTTGAAAGATCTGAGCCTCCTCGGGAGAGTCGGCTCTGGCCCTTCTTGTACAGGGCCTCGGTGTTGCCGGCCCATTCCAGTTGGTTGTCCAGGCGAACTCCCAGGTACTTATAGGACCTGACCGTCTCCACATCCATCCCCTGGATGGAGACCGGGGTCGGCTGGGCCCTAGTCCTCCTGAAGGAGGATGCCCTGGCTAAGAAGGCAATAAAAAAGGGCGAGGTCGATATGAACGTAAAACTCAGGAGGGAAAGGAATTATTTGGAGAACAGGTCAGTTGTGGAAGTTTATTATGGTTCAAAACAGAAGATGGCGGTAATGCCCCATTAAGGGCAACACCGAAGAAGAAGAAGAATTTGCCGCAATGTCTCACTGCACCAATGTGTTCTTCCGCGCAGCATTATTCTTGATATGGGCTCGCACAGTTTTGTTTGTTTTATTTCCGAAGATGGAAATTAGTATGCATGACTATAAAAACATAAAGACAGAAATGGATGCATTATTATATTATAAATATGATATTTACAAAACCCAAACCCAGATCTTTTTTTGTAATGGCGATGCGTGGGTCTAGTTTCTGTCACAAATTAGTCCCAACCACTCCGCCATTTTATGTTCTACAACCGCTTTGTTGTGAAGACGAAATCAGCCTGCGCTTACCAACAACGCGTTAGATGACAATAATAGTTTTCGATTTTAAAACGAGTCAAGTTGGTAAATAATTATCTGGCTATTTGGCCAACCCAAGACTCTTCACTACATCGTCTGGTGGCCGATACCTCTGAGTACGCATCGACGGTTAGCTAGCGTGCCTGATAACGTGTTAGCTGGCTAGCTGCTGCCGAAAACGGCGATTGCCTGCCGCATATTTCTCTGAAATTGTAATTTATCAGACTACACACTGACGACCACCGTGCAGGACTCGAGGACCGAGGAGATGGCGAGCTCAGTGGGAAACGTGGCTGACAGCACAGGTAGTTTGCCTTTATTTAACTAGCATTAGCGAGCTAAGGTTACCAAGCTTGTATGGTGCACGTAATGTACTCTTGGCAGCGCCCAGGTAACAGGATAGTTCATCATTACTTTACGAACTACCTAGCTTGGGAATGCCAGCTGGCCAATTGGCTAACGTTACTTGTTAAATGTGAGAAGGCCATTTGGGTATGCACACGCGTTTGTGTAGATTGTGCTAAAGCAAATTTGGTATTGCTCTTATTGCTAACACGAGGTGGCCGGGTAACTTCAGCCCGAATGGCCTCAAGATGTCGTTGCAATTGTTATTTGCTTGCATGAGTCCGAACGCGATCGTAGAGAATATATTGGCAAGATAGCGTGCGGTATAAATAGACTGGTCGTGGCAGACTGCCTTCCTCCGCGAGCGTGCTCAACACGGAAATGTGGAAAAAAACGAAGTGCCCACCATTTTCCCTACTGCGCAACCTCTGTTCACCGTAACCACGTGACGGCGTTGTGCCTAAAGCCTAGGCCAGATTGCAAGACTGTTCAATATTACCCCCGAGGACAGTGCAGACTAAAGCCTAGGGCAGGTTATACTAGTTTACGCTCATTCTAAGACCGACTGGTGTGTGTTCCGACTGCAAGACGGCCAACGAGGGCAGTGTAGACTAACTTAAACGACGGGTCTGGTTTTCTTCTCGTCTATCACTCAAGAACAGTTCAATGTCATTGTTTTGAGTTGTTCATTTAGCAGCATTTCCATTTATTGTCGGTGCCTCTACCTGAAGCACGTGACATTGCAACATGCATTAACGTCATCAAATTTGGCATAGACCTTCAACTCAAGAATGCATGAAACTCCCTTTTGCAGTGTTGCTTGTGTTACTTGCGTAGATTTCGTAATGGGCCTAAACGTGCAATGGCGCGGCTAAACAAGAGTAATACCCAGACCAAACATGTAAACCCTAATACAAGGCTATAATGCCATACCACACAAGTCTGTTCATTGAGTTAGTTTGTTTGGTTCTCACATGGTGGACATGGAGCAATTTGTTTCCTTTAACAATAAAATTAAAAACAATTTAATTTCTGTTTTGTATACACTTATAGAACCAGTTTTTGACAAGCTGCTTCTTGATGCATATTATGTGGCCAACATACCATTCAGCAGGTTTCCGCCAAAGTTTAACATTGGTCATGTTTGGACTCGAGAAATTCCAGTTAATTGCAGCAACCTCTTGAGGCTGGCTGGGTCCTGATGCGTTCAAGTTCTCTTTTACGTGCCAAAAACCAGAAGAAACTGTAAAAGGTCTTGGCTCATGTTTTCAGCTATGCACATTTGCTGATAATTCAAAGTAGCATTAAGTTTCCAGATTTTTGAAGGGGGCTTGGTGTGACGTCCTCTTTGTTGAGAGAGGTAACAGCCCACGTCAGGGTTAGTAGCCGGGTTGCTTTGCCTCAATGCTTCATGCTGGATTACATAATATTTAAAGGATTTGTAAAAGCTATTAAGTTATGTCTCAAGGTATGTTTGACAGTAAGTTATGCAACTTCAATCTTTTAGGCATTGTCTGACATTTCTATTACTATGTAACATCCCCCTATATCACACACCTATTCATTGCTATTCAAGCTTGATTAATTGCTTTGAGACACACCACTGAAATCATTCATTTAGTTGCTGACTAAATTTGAGTTCATCTGGTAAATGTTTTATTATCCTACCATATTTATGGTATTCGTGCACGCTTGCCATCCAGTGCTCAAATCTGTTAAGCATGAACAGTTGAGCAACCATTTTTCCTTGGAACATGTTACATAATCCATCTTTGT
Organism: Hoplostethus mediterraneus; assembly: GCA_034670385.1. Taxonomy (NCBI): domain Eukaryota; kingdom Metazoa; phylum Chordata; class Actinopteri; order Trachichthyiformes; family Trachichthyidae; genus Hoplostethus; species Hoplostethus mediterraneus. Next base: position 1,413,403 of record JAXDDW010000049.1, on the reverse strand, counting down.
TTGCATTATAACACCAATTCCAGGCAGTTAATTTTGAGATCAATCTTATTGTCTTTGGTACCTTATCTGAGTGGCTACCACAAAAACAACTACAATCAAATTTCACAAGACTTAGAATAAAGTCCTGGAATTGCCTCTACGGCGATAAGGAGTCCATTTTACGGTGCATTGCAGTTCATTCCAAGTGTGCGGAGCAGAGAAGCGAAATATAGTCTTTCCTAAATTGGTCTTAACATTTTGATCCTGATGTATGAGCCAGTCCTGTGAACGGGTTTGATTGGTTTGATAAGCTAGAAACATTAAGTAATGAGGGGTCGGTCCACTCCCATGGAGCATGTGGCCATCACTGATTGCTTCTTGGCAGTGATTTATTATTTATTATGGTGCTGCTGGCTTAGCACCTCGACAAACAGTTTACACAAGAAGCATGACACCAATCCTAAGTTTATTTATTTAGATAATTCAGCTGTGAATAAATTAAAAAATCATCAGTTGATTGGGGCGAGTAAATATTAATCAGCCAGTAAAATTATATGGACAGGTTCTTCACAATACCTCCACCCAAGTGAATGTTTGAGACACAGCAAAAGAAAAAAAATGATTCAGTTACTCATGCAAGGGTTGATGTTTTATGACTCTCATAGAACTGACAGTTGTCTAATGTTCTGGCAGTTATCTGAGTGAGACAGCAGATAACAGTGTAGAGGTAATCACCAAAATAATCACCGATTTCACCGATTTTAAAATGGCTTGGAAAAATGGCTTTCAAAGCCCTTATTTCTCCTGTAAACCATTAACTTCTCATTCTTTTTTTTCTTTTTTTTATAAATTTGTCTGCCTTATCTTCTTCCATCAGTTCTAACATGTTGTTTCCCCCCCTCCTTGGGCTGTGTTGGTGCTCCAGAACCGACAATACGTATGCTTTCCTTCCAAGGGTTGGCTGAGCTGGCGCACCGGGAGTATCAGTCAGGGGACTTTGAGGCAGCAGAGCGCCACTGCATGCAACTGTGGAGGCAGGAGCCTGACAACACAGGCGTGCTGCTGCTCCTGTCTTCCATCCACTTCCAGTGCCGTAGACTTGACAGGTGAGGTGGGGTGGGGCGGGCTGACTCTAAGCACACTGACCATGTGGAGGTGCAGAGAATACTGGGGCCCACTCTGACTGACTATCACTGCACGCAGCTGGTGTGGGGAGTCAAATGAAGCGGCGGAGGCGTGTGTCCCGCCAGTCAAATGTGTTCTCGTTCTTTCCCTTTTCTAAAAAATCTCATTTCACAGTTTCGGTGGTGGACATGCTCTTCCTTCACAGGTGCCATGGTGAAAGCTAAGGTGTTTTGTTTTGTTTTGTTTTGTGGTTTCTGTACATGTGAATGAAATGTCACCTTGCACAGTCAACACTGAGAAACAGATGGCTTCAGTGGGTTTAGATGTTAGAGCGGTATGTTGTGTTGTGTTCTCTCATTTTAAGCACTTTCGTCATCACGTGTAGATTTAAGAAAATGCCTTTGTTTTTCCCCCCCTCTCTCCTTTTTCACCTTGAGCTTTGTTGCTGCCGCTCTACTCTGCCTATTCAGCACTGCTTAGCCACTCCCATCAGGTTTGTGACTCTCCCATATCCATTCTGGCTCTGCAGGTCTGCTCACTTCAGTACCTTGGCCATCAAACAGAACCCAATGCTGGCTGAGGCATACTCCAACCTGGGCAATGTTTACAAGGAGCGCGGGCAACTGCAGGAGGCCATAGAGCACTATCGACACGCGCTGCGACTGAAGCCGGATTTCATCGACGGATATATTAACTTGGCGGCGGCTCTGGTGGCAGCGGGGGACATGGAAGGAGCTGTGCAGGCTTATGTGTCGGCGTTACAGTATAACCCCGTAAGCAAGTCAAGGGAGAAAACCAACCCACGTATTATGGCAAGCTAGATTGAAGGGTTATGCTATTTGTTTGTGGTTTTGTGTAACATTGTAATGAACAAATGTTTCCTTGTCTTCTAGGATCTTTATTGTGTTCGTAGTGACTTGGGCAACTTGCTCAAAGCTCTTGGGCGTTTGGAGGAGGCCAAGGTATGATGACCCAGTGTGTTGACATTTGTAGAGATGTTTTCTTTTCTTTTTTTATTCTTTTTTTTATTTTCTTATTTGTCCAGAAATATTTATTTTAGCATCTCCCATTTGAACACTAAGGCTGTAGATTTGGGTTTTTTTTCAGCCTTTTGACATAATTATAAGCCACTCCCATGCCAAGCACTTCCCCAGTACTTCCATGGCCCCATACCTCCACCCACCCAGGCTTAGCTGCAGCCCTCCTGTGAAGGACAGGGAACAGTAGCCTTCTCTCATTTCTCACAGTTGCAGTGAGTTTCACACTCCTAACTTACCAAAAACCTTGGCAAGCATTGGTCTGGAGTGACTCACCACTTCCTGTATGAGGCAACTGTTTTTATTTTATGTATTCATCTTAAACCCCAACCTTCCAGTTTCTGTTGATTTACTTTTCAGACAACTTGGTTTTTTTTAATAGTATAATTAAAATGGACACATCCCCTTTGTCTCACCCTTTACCACCCTTAGTCGTTTGCTTTACCCTGACCTCTTACCAGAGGTCTGCCCCCTTCCCGTTCAGGAAGAAAGGCTGGAGTTTTGAAATTTAGTCTACGTTGATGTCATTTGTAAACCTCTGCCAATGTATTCTGATGGAAGATGATTTTTGGAGGGAAAATGCTGGCTCGATCTTTGAAGAATAAATGAACTGATGAGAAGTTAGTTCATTTTTGCAATGCAAAAGATAAGATGGTCTCTAACCAAACCACTACTCCAATATTGTATATCAAATGCCAACTTTTCAAGCAAGCTTCTTTTGCCCTCAGCACATTTGCTGCCTGTGTATTTGCCCTCACATATTTAGCGCCACTTTTGTCACTTCAAACCAATTTTCTGTGTAAGTTACAGGGACTCCATCCCTTGGTTTGGTCAAAACTGGAGATGTGGAGTTGCTGGCTCTCTGGTTACAGGCCATTTTATATGGTGCTAGAGGGGGGTTAAAGAGTGGGGAGGAGCACCAGGGAGTTACCAGCTCCTCCTGCTCTGTCGCTCCACCCCCCGCGCGCTTGCTGAGGACCGGTGGAGTGCTCGGAGCTGTGTTCCTGACCCTTCAGCTGTGCCCAGTCCAGGCTTAAGCAGGCTCCACTGTGCTCTCTAAACACGCCCCGTCATGTTCCCTTTGATTGTAGCTGATAAGGACAATTGCGTCCAGCTGATTTTCTGACCAGACATCCCCCACTATTGAATAATGGGTTTAAAGTGGGTTTAGGAAGGTTCATTGTTCTTAAGAGCCAGTGGAGTAGCCAAAGCTGTGCCAGGCAGACAGCTCACTATCTGTACTCCACCGCCCGCGTCAGATGCTGGGTTAGAGAGACAGAATGAAGCGCAGCACGCGCAGCAACAGCGATCACTTCTTTATTTCAGAGCTGTGGAGGCTTCTAGATCCAAAGAATTAAACAACAGGCTTTTCTCCCTACCCATTGGCCAGGATTCAAGAAAGCAGGACAGGATAAAGAAAATCAAAGAATTACAAATCTTCTCTGAAAAGGAAAAAAGAATAAAAGAAAAGTAATGATTACTACTTCTTCCCTTTTCCTTCAAATATGCAATGACATTCCCAAAAAAATGGGATCAGTTCATTTGGGGAAGATCAAGCCAGTAACCTCCCTCCTTTTCTGTAGTTTAGTTTGAAAACTGGATTAATAGACTGCCTCTATTGCACCGATTTTAAACAAAAGAAAACAAGAAACACATAAAAGCCTTTCTCCCCTCCCTGCCACCCCTTAAGCATTCTTTGTTTGTTTTCTTTGTAAAGAAACATTCATTGCATGAATGAAAACTAAGAACGGTCTGTTTTAAGTTCTGTTGTGATTTGAAACCGGTTTGATTTCCATATGAAAAAATGTATTGTTTGCAAACTTATACTAACGATCCTGTTTTCTGATTTTGTCTCTTTTGGTTTTTTCCACAACTGATATTGTTATTTAGAAGGTTTCAGGTGGGTGACACTATTCCTGCGTAGGTGCCTGGCGGAAAGGAACACTAGGGCAGCATCAGTCCTCTCCTCTTCTTCCAGCCAGCTGCGGCCACCACTCTGACAAAGTCCAAAAATATGGTAACGGGTTTGTAACTGCCAGCAAAAGAAAAACCACCTCACTCCATGCTTGAGCTCCTCTGTCTTGTGGCTTCTTTTTGAAGAGCAAAACAAGAAAAATGTAACAAAGAGAGAGTACATTAAGCATTCCTTAAAATATTATACTAATTGCCCAATTCTGTAGTAATTAAAAAGAAACTTGGATTGGAAGCAGTAATCGTGAAAAACAAGTAAGAACCCTCTAACTCTTACATGTTGGTTATTTTCTCCTATTTTATTTTATTTTACCTTCTTTATTTGGAGTTTCAGCGTTCTGTTGATACAGATAATGCGCTGTGAGTCTGCAGTAACGCAGGGGCTGCGCAGCGATGCCTTCCAAGCAACCAAAAAGGCGACAAGCGCAAGCAAGCAACCCCTGCCCCCTTAACCCCCCTGGCCTGTTGGTTGCGGACCTGTCCCCACCCTCTGCCAGCCTCGCACCGAAAAAAAAACCCATACCTCAGACAAGATATACGATTGGCTCTTATTTTGTATTGTCCAAAATGTTTTTTATTTTCATTACACATCTTGTGTATTTATCTTGTGTACAAATATTGTACTATTGGCTGTTAGTTCCCAAATGTTAGGAGTTTTCATTTCACAGTCTAGCCACTGTGATCCCTCAATACCTCTTTGTCTTGAGATACTATGTGGGTACTGAGCGTGTGCCGGTCTGGTGTAGCAGGGGTTCAGCCAGGGGCTCCGGGTCTGCAGCTGTCTCACCTGGCCAGTCAGCGAGCGAGCGCAGTAGCCGAACTACGACCTCTGCTAGCAGCAGTGGCACGCGAGCAGCGCTATGCGGTGTGCTGTGGTGGTGCTAGGCATCCACCTGCACGCCCGCGTGAATTTGTGCGCATGCATTACAGGTACCTTCAACTGCATGCAGTGTCCAGCATCCAAGGTTGTGAGAAATCATGCATAGAATAGATGGAATATACAGCTATCATGCAGATGATGAGTATTGCATTATTTTTTAGATCTTAAGATATTGATTATTGCTACTTTGGGTCATTGCCAGAAAGCAGTTGAACTGGGGATCCTCATGTTTTGTAAGGAGGAGGTCATAACCTGGGGATGATGACCTGTGTGTGGGTGTTGGTTGGATCTGCGCAGCGTAGGAAAAAGCAATGCAGCTTAGCGCGGCAGACTTGAGCGCCCGCGAGCCCATGCTGCAGACTCACTTTTTGCCATCTATGAGAGTGGTCACTAATTCTGCTTCCTCTGCCCTTTTTGTTTTCTTTTCTTCCTTTTTATTCTCGATCTTCTATTTATTTTATTTTACAATCCCCTGTCCTCCCTTCTACATACTATACCTCTCCTATTCTACCTCTTCCTCTCCTTTCCTGTGGTTTTCATTGTTAACCCATTCAAGGCTTGTTACCTGAAAGCCATTGAGACTCAGCCCAACTTTGCAGTGGCTTGGAGCAACCTGGGTTGTGTGTTCAATGCCCAGGGAGAGATATGGCTGGCCATACACCATTTTGAAAAGGTCAGTTGCAACTTTTCATAAATTTTTAGGCTCACTCCTATCAATCTTGGGACAAATAGTCGTGTTGTTGCTTTTAATATATATTTATATATACATGTTTTTTCAAAATTGTAGGCAGTGACTCTGGACCCAAATTTCCTTGACGCATACATCAACTTGGGCAATGTTTTGAAAGAAGCCCGCATCTTCGACAGGTGAGTGTGCCTTTTGAAATGTAAGGCAATAAGACTTGACCTATTACGAACACTACCACACCTTGTATGGATTTTGAAATATTAGTCAACAATGCTGTCAAACCTTATTTTATTTCTTTCCCTGTTCATATTGTAGTCTTTGTCACAAAGGCCCTCTATAGATGGAGTGCCGTGCCTGAACATGGGAAACACTGTTACAGCCATTGTTTAGAGCCGACAGCCCACCCAGAGCTGCCGTCATGCTCAACTTCCTTATTTGTAAACACTTACAGTGCTCACCCAGATATGAAGTTCTCCCCCTTTATGTAGACACTCGTAAAGTAGTCACATTGCACACTAATTACGACAATGTGAAGTGCTCGGAGTTGTGGAGATGGGAGTTGTGCAAAGATGTCAGGTATAGACAGCAGTCAGGACGGAAGGTAATCTTTATGGCTGTCTTTTCTAATGGTAATGTTTTTCTCAAACGTGCAGTTATAGACCTTAGTTATATGCCGTGGTTTTGTGCCCTTTTGGTCCTCTCACTGTGCTGCCCAGTGAGTTGGCTTCATTTGTATTGGCTTCAAATATTGCATTCAAAACGTAGTTAACCTAAACTGCTTGTGGGAATGTTTGCAAACTGGCTGCAGATGAGAGCGGTGACTTAACAGAATGATCTCTCTTCCAGAGCTGTGGCTGGCTACCTGCGAGCTCTGAGCCTTAGCCCCAACCATGCCGTTGTCCATGGCAACCTGGCCTGCGTCTACTACGAACAGGGCCTCATCGACCTGGCTATTGACACCTACCGTCGTGCTATTGAATTGCAGCCCCACTTCCCCGATGCCTACTGTAACCTGGCAAACGCCCTGAAGGAGAAGGGAAATGTAAGTGTTTTTTTTGTGTGTGGCCTGTAAAGACCGCTTTGCACTTTAATCCCTGTTTCCACTGGGAGCTAATGTACTACATCGCATTGTAGATTAATAAGCATGAAGTATTGTCAAATGATGATCAGTGTTTGCATTAGGGGTGGGCGATAATCGTAATCGCGATTAAATGATGTAATGTTGTCTTTAGTCAGAGTCCAGACTGTTGCCCTTAACTATGTCAAATACCCAAACCCTGTGGAAATTTGTTTGGCCTTTGTAAGTTTTATCTGTCCTGTTGTGTATGTATTTGTCCCAGTCAAATCTGCATGTGTATTGAAGGATATACTTTACCAGGTATCTGAAGCAGAAGAGTGCTACAACACAGCCTTGCGTCTATGCCCAACCCACGCCGACTCCCTCAACAACTTGGCCAATATCAAGCGTGAGCAGGGCAACATTGAGGAGGCAGTTCAGCTCTATAGGAAGGCCCTGGAGGTGAGCAGAAAGTTTACTGGTTATATTCTCAGTATTGTCCTATCATTGATCTTGAGATGTATTTAACTTGACAGTTATGGTTACTTGACCTTTAAGCATGGTGCAATCCTGGACTGTTGACTTGTTAAAGGAAAAGTCCACCCTAAAACACTTGAATTTCTGGGTCCACTTTGTTGTTTGGTGGTGTCAATTTCATATTCCCTTAATTAATTGGGACATAGACAATGTGTCAGTGTCAGGTTTTGGTGTCAGTCACTCAGAATGGCACCAATGTTCAACAATCATACAGGGAGAAATCAGTCATACAGTAGCCTCAATATTCCACAATGCTAAAGTAGAAGTAGACAAGGCAGGTTGAGGCAAAGTGCTTATAATAAAAAGGTAAATTACAAAACTTGATCGAACATCAGCTTGATCACATAACAGTTTAAGAGTATTTAAGGACGCAATTTTCCTTTTAAGTGAATGGCTGGGCTCTTTGTCTTTCATCAGGTTTTCCCAGAGTTTGCAGCGGCTCACTCGAATCTTGCCAGTGTCCTGCAACAGCAGGGAAAACTCCAGGAGGCTCTCATGCACTACAAGGAGGCTATCAGGTTAGTGACCAACATAAATTCACTTTTTGGAGCTAATTTGGGTTGAGATAAAGTGGGTTTTCATCATTTTCATGCTCATCAACATAGTGGTGCATATTGTATCCAATTGGTTTCTTTACTTTTTTGGGATGCTCTTATTGCTTAGAGATGAGGCATAAATCGTATTGGGCATAAATCAACTTGTTAGTCATATGCGGTGCTGTTTTTTTGAGGACGCAACTTCTGATGGATGAACAGATCTTTAACTGTTGCTACCCCTCGAATTTTAGAATCAGCCCTACGTTTGCTGATGCCTACTCAAACATGGGTAACACACTGAAGGAAATGCAAGATGTACAAGGAGCCCTGCAGTGCTACACCCGTGCCATCCAGATCAACCCTGCCTTTGCTGACGCTCACAGCAACTTGGCCTCCATCCACAAGGTAGGATGGAGCAGCGTTTTCTTTTTTTGGGGGGGGCAGAAATGTATTTTAAATATTGCTGTTATTTGCCAATTTCCTGCAATTTTTGATTCCCGTAAAGAAGTTAAAGTTATTAACATCCCATCATCCCCAACGTCAATTATTTACTGTTCTCCTAATTGATTTTTCTCGTCCTTTCAGGATTCTGGAAATATCCCCGAGGCCATTGCCTCTTACCGCACAGCATTGAAACTCAAGCCGGACTTCCCTGATGCCTACTGCAACTTGGCACACTGCCTGCAGGTACCTGTGACTTCATGATGTAAAGTGATAGTTCACCACAAAAGGAAAACTCAGTCATGATCTACTCACCCCTAGGTCAGTCAAAACTCTAGGGAAGTTCGTAGGACCACAGAACACACAGCCAATTTGAGCGATTGCACTCTGAGCCCGAAAGTTCAGTATTTATTTTTCATTACCTGCTATATTCTCCTCACTGACAATGTTTTGTTGTGGATTGTGCATACAGTCGCATGCCTGGTCTCCCATTGTGGACGCGACCAGAACATTGTCACTGAGGCGCAAATAGGAGATGATGAGGTAGAAAATACTGATGGTGTACTTTTGGACCTACAGTGCAATTGTTTGGCTGTCTTTTTGAAGCTGTAAGATTGCACCATGAAGTTAAATAGTTAAGTTTTTTAACTCTAGGCACTAACTTGCTATATTTGGTGGTCCTACAAACATTCCGGTTAACGTGGGGTAGTAGATAAAGACAGAATTTTCCTTTTGGGGTGAACTCTTGTTTTAAAGCCTACTGTGCATCACACCTCTGGGTGCACGTAACAAAACGTGAGACAGTGGATTCTTTGTTCATGCTGGTGGATGAAGTGTCAAACCTCTAACCTTTTCTCTGCCTGCCCTGTTCCTGTCACCCTCTCAGATTGTGTGCGACTGGACAGAATATGACGAGCGGATGAAGAAGCTTGTGAGCATCGTGGCCGACCAGTTGGATAAGAACCGCCTGCCGTCGGTGCACCCTCACCATAGCATGCTGTATCCGCTCTCTCACGGCTTCCGCAAGGCCATTGCCGAACGCCATGGCAACCTTTGCCTGGACAAGGTACACGCACTGATCAAAGCAAGTAAACTTTTATCCTACTTTTTATGGGTTGGAAAATTGGCTGGTGATGGCTGTGGCTTCCTGCAGGGACATAGGCTAGGTAAGGGATGATCAAGTGCTTATCTTGACATGGTACTGGCTCCGTGTAGTTCTGGGGGGAGGGCTAGAAAATTGAGTGACAGCTGGTGGTGGGTGGGTTGCTTGCAGGGATGAGGGTTGGTATAAAGTTGGACAAGAACTAGCTTAGGTTTAATTTGAGATGATTAATGGCCAGAGTTTGTTTTATGAGTCAACATTATTTCTGTGTTCAGATTAGTACTAGCCTAAGTTAACCATTACTACAGTGAGTATACGTAGCCCTGCTAGACTTGGCTATCCTGCTGTACTTGTCTTATTGTGTGATTGTCCCACAGATCAATGCTCTGCACAAGCCTGCTTATGACCATCCGAAGGATCTGAAGGCCAGTGGGGGTCGCCTGCGTATCGGCTATGTCAGCTCTGACTTTGGCAACCACCCTACCTCCCACCTGATGCAGTCTATTCCTGGCATGCACAACTCTGAGAAATTTGAGGTGTGTGTGTGATCTTAATTTTAATACTTCACTCTAGAAGGGGAAAAAATTTGAGTTGGCAAGTGTATATGGTACTTGTTGCAATGTCTGGACTTACAAATGAGTTTATTTGTGGGTTTTAAGAGTCATTGTGTTTTTCTTTTTCTTTTTTAAGGTGTTTTGCTACGCCCTCAGCCCTGATGACAGCACCAACTTCCGTGTGAAAGTGGTAGCAGAGGCGCATCACTTCACAGACCTCTCGCATGTAACTATTATGACTTTGTGTCTTGCTCAGACTTCTGTGATTAACTTCTGTGAATTAACTAAATCGCCATTCAACACTCACTCGTCTGCCTCGTCTCCTCTGCCAGATCCCCTGCAACGGCAAAGCAGCTGACCGTATCCACCAGGATGGAATTAACATACTGGTCAACATGAACGGATACACCAAGGGAGCCCGCAACGAGCTGTTTGCCCTGCGCCCCGCACCCATTCAGGTCAGCTCGCCGTATGGTTTCTGTCAGGCACGGGGGCTGTATCTATGGGAAAGAAGTCAAGAGATGACATGTACATCTTGGCAGCCAATATGCACAGTCTGTTTTTCATAACAAAATCATAGCAAATGTTAAATTCAGGGCAGGATATGAGATTCAATTTTATCCTGACAACAATAGGTCCCTTATTGGTTGTCCCTTCTTCTTTAGTGTATGTGGCTGGGATACCCAGGAACCAGTGGAGCTCCCTTCATGGATTATATCATCAGTGACAAGGAGACATCACCTTTTGAAGTAGCTGAGCAGTTTTCTGAGAAACTGGCCTACATGCCCCACACCTTCTTCATCGGAGATCACGCCAACATGTTTCCTCACCTCAAGGTTTGTCTGTCATTTCCTTAGCTTGTGTATGTGTGTTATCAAATCAAATTGCTGCTTTTCTTTCTGTATATGTTGGCTGTCTTAGATACAAATCTCTGTTTAACCAGTTCTTGGTGATGACCTTAAACTTGACAATCATTGTGTTATTTTTTTTAACATGTAGAACATGTTTTCTTTTTGTGACCAACAGAAAAAGGCAGTGATTGATTTCAAGTCGAATGGACACATCTTTGACAACCGCATCGTGCTTAATGGTATTGATTTGAAGGCCTTCTTGGACAGTCTGCCAGACGTGAAGGTGGTAAAGGTGAGTAAAGAAAGTAACTGAAACACTGGTCATGATGAACCTGTTCAATGCAAATACTAAATTTCAAGGAAATGAAGTTTAGCTCCTTGCTTGCATCAACGTGGCAGATAAAACGAGAACAGCAATATTTTCCAAACAGGGAATCCAGTGTTAAAAATAAAGATTTATACATCGTTGTAGACACTACATGCACTGATGATGCTTTTGTATTCTTTTCTATGGACATTGATTTCATTGAATCAGTCATTGAAACTATCTCAAACCAACCATACAGCCACAGTTGGGCACAATACATTCATCTTCTTGGCATATTTTAATTTAAATTAAACACCATTAAAGGTTTAAGATTGCTGTTTTTCACCTTAATCAGTGTGAAAATATATCTAAATACATTTTTGAGTCCATTATTATTGATTGCATTTGTTTTTAGTTCTTGAAACCATTTCCAAACAGTGAACTTGGAGTAATTCTCTTCTCTATGGTCAGATGAAGTGTGATAACAACCAGGAACCTTCCGGTGACACCAACGGCGCTCTGTCCATGCCCGTGATCCCCATGAACACAGCAGCTGAAGCCATCATCAACATGATCAACCAGGGCCAGATCCAGGTTACAATCAATGGCTTCACTGTCAGCAATGGCCTGGCCACCACACAGGTATGCCAAACATACACACACAGACGTCCATACAAGCACACATTCTTACAATATGTTACAACACAGGTTTGAAACATCCATAAACGCAGAGACAAAAGCAAGAGCAGCAATTTATTCTAGTATGCTGCTTTTCCAGATCTCTTCAGCTGAAGAGGTTGTAGTGTCTGGGACTGTGCCCTTCCAGGTATGGTGTACTAATGAACGTAAGAGGAAAGCACAAAAACTGGTGGTGTGGGAACTGGTGGCATCATGGATTTGGCCTTTTTAAAATGATTGCTACTACCTTAGCATTACAAACTACCAATAATCACCAATAGGCTCACTACCACTATGTGGCTACAATATATGGCTGTCACACTTTATAGCTCAAAGCAAGAAGAAAGCGGAGAGGCCAGTACATCTCAACAGCACTATCTTGTCCTCCATTTTTAGATCAACAACAAAGCTGCCACTGGAGAGGAGGTGCCGCGCACAATCGTCGTGACAACCCGCTCGCAATACGGTCTCCCTGAGGATTCCATCGTCTACTGCAACTTTAACCAGCTCTACAAGATTGACCCCCCTACCCTGCAGATGTGGGCCAACGTAAGTTAGTTAAACTCGGGGCTTGTACAAAGAGGGGTTGGATATAAACAAATTCCATTGTTAAAAAATACCCTCTCTCCTTTTTAGATCCTAAAGCGTGTTCCCAACAGTGTGTTGTGGCTGCTTCGTTTCCCTGCCGTGGGCGAGCCCAACATCCAGCAGTATGCCCAGAACATGGGTCTCCCTGGCTCCCGCATCATCTTCTCTCCTGTGGCCCCTAAGGAGGAGCATGTGAGGAGGGGTCAGCTAGCTGACGTGTGTCTAGACACCCCTCTGTGCAATGGCCACACCACAGGCATGGATGTTCTCTGGGCCGGAACACCCATGGTTACCATGCCAGGTAACACACTCGTATTTTGAGGGACAGGCACTGGGTGATTTCTGAGGGCATAGAACAGTTTGCATAACTATTGAAGAAAAATATTTTGCTGGCTTTAAACTAGAATATTAGTTGAGGAGAGAATTGGACCAATTCACCTAGCACATAGTTTTATAAATGGGTATATTCTGGGAATTAAATTACTATCATCTGTTGATGAATTCTTGTTTAAATATATGTTGTGGCTGTTATTTAATTTTAAAATCTCCTTGTCCAGGTGAGACCCTGGCCTCTCGCGTAGCTGCATCACAACTCACCTGTCTGGGCTGTCCTGAGCTAATCGCTCAGAGCCGCCAGGAGTATGAGGATGTAGCAGTCAAACTTGGCTCTGACATGGAATAGTAAGTAGAATTTGACCTCTGACTTCTATTGATGCAGCAAGGTTGTTTTTTTTCTGTTATATATAACTGCCACTCTCACCACACTCTTTGTCTCCAACAGTCTGAAGATGATTAGAGCACGTGTTTGGAGGCAGAGAATCTGCAGCCCTCTTTTCAACACCAAGCAGTACACCATAGACCTGGAGAAGCTCTATCTGCAGATGTGGGAGCACCATTCCATTGGGAACAAGCCAGAACACCTGGTCAAACTCCAACCGATAGAGACCAGCGAGAATGCCTGAACTGAAACACCATCTTCCTTCCCTTACACCCTGACCCTGACCCAGTCCAGTCCTCCCCGCCATCCTTATTTTCAACCATAATAATCTTCCTACCATGAACAATCATTCATTTTCACTCCATCCCTCCTCCCTGTATGTGAATACCAGATTGTCTCTATACCTCTCCTTTCCTGTTAACAAGGACTCTTGTTTATTAAGGAGCCTACAGGTGTACCCATTTATTCCCCCTCGCATTCGTCATTGCATATCTGTGTTGCCTGAGCCAGATAGAGCCCGAGCCTTTCAGACTCTTCATCTGAGACTCGTGTCCTAAACCTACAGCATCCTTTTGTGAGCGTGAGAGGAAAATGAATGCCCCTCTACTCCCTCCAGTGCTTGGAATCTATCAGTGGATTTTTTTCCCCCTCCTCTCTGTGTGCATCTGGGATTAATTGCTGGCTGGTGGAGAGAATGCCCAGACTCCATCACCTTGTTGATCTACTTATAATTGGATTAAGTGTTCTGAGTGTTAAAAAGGACAATGTTGCACCATTAAAGTTGTAACTCTGGCTTAATTTTAAGCAGCTTTAACATGCATTTGTAAAACATGGTTTGCAGTCACTCTTTATTTTGTCAAAAGCTGTTATTGTTAAATATGACTGCAACAAGTTAATGTACATGTTTTGAGGAAGTTGATCTGGAAGAATTTTCCCCCCCTCACCAAATGCCAACTTTTAAAGGATTTTGTGTCAATTTAGAAATACTCAATGGTTGTCCTCTTTGATATCACACTGCTTGCAAAGACTATTGGACAAAGGAGTTAATTGTTAGTAATTACTGGAAAGGGCCTAAATTTCACTTTAGCTGTCATCCACATATAAATTAATTTTTATCACTCAAACCAGGAACGGTCTAGGTAAGTATTTTCTAAGCGGTTTTTGTTTTTGTATTGTCATTCAACTGTATGCTGTCAATGATACTGCAAGGCTCTGACTAAATATGATTTTAAAAAATAAAGACGTGGCAAACCCTGTGTACTGCCTTGTGAACTCAGAAAAAGTCTAACTAAAGCTTCAGTAGAACGGTAATAGTGAACGTTATCGTTTCAGTTTTTCCTATCTATGACTAGCAGGCATGTGTTTGAATTTGTGGTGTGTTGCAAAGGCAGGTATTATACTCATGGGCGAATTTAGTGATGAGAATGTGCTGCCATAACTTACTCACGCCTTCCCCTCGGTGACCACAGTCAGTACATTGTGCTGTGAGATGATTGTTGAGTCACGGACCAATTATTTTTTCTCCTGGCCGTAAATCTACTGGTGGAGTAACTAGTGTTGAAGAAAAAACAAAACACGTAATTTGAAGATTACTTATATTTGGGCTACAACTAAGAGACAAAGTCTGAAGTTAGAATTTCCACCATGTGGTGTATTGTTCAATAGCAATATGGAAAATATGAATGGCATTGGCAAAAAAACGCCTAAAATATATATTGTATTTACTACACAGAGGCTTACTAGCTATACCATATTTTGTTCCACAAAATTAAACAAATCGCCTTTGTAATTTGTTTTCTTTTAGTGAAATGCTAATTGTTTGGAGAGGGGGACTGAACAGTCGTTAGTTTTTTACAATCACTTGTCACTAATTTCAGAACCTTGATGTAATTTTTCAAAACTTGAGACACAAAACTCAATCGATGATCAAAATGCACATTTTTCAAAACTAACATTTTTTCCAATTGCTTGGATACCATACACAAAAACCTAAGATCATTTGTTCATTGAACTAAAATCACCTGTTCAAAATGACACAACTTAACATCAAAGTATTACCAATTAAAAATGCAATTCACACATTACATGTGAGATGACTGATCATTTCATTACAATGATCTAACTATCAATTGATACAACTGATCAAAATGATAAGTAACTGTTGCATTACTCTTAATGCTTAGTTTTATGGAAACTGAAGAACAATATTCCATGTTTAGATCATGAAAGATTCAGGATAACGAGATCCATTGACACCAATTACGTGGAACATGAACCAACTAGACTACATAACTATGGATGTAATATTTGATCATCATTCTTTATCAGACATGTTTCTATGGTCCCATGTACCACTTTTCCAGACCATGTTTTCAGATTTGACATTACTGTATGTATGCAGGCCCTTGTAATTGTTTTTCCAATACTGCCAACTCTGATGAGTATACAGTAAAATGAGTGGTATCCACCTAAAACAACACAGCGATCCAGGTCACAATAGAGGTCAAGCAGTGGGAGGAGGAAGACAAGGAAGACGTGGTGGTCAAAGGAATTGCAGGGGACAAGCACCCCTTCTGAGAGGTGTCGTATTGTACTGGATAATGTCAGGCTCCACCATGCTCAAATGGTGCAAGCATGGTTTCAGGTCCATCCACAATTTACCACCCTGTACTTACCCCCATACTCTCCTTTCCTTAACCCGATTGAGGATTGTTTCTCCACGTGGAGGTGGAAGGTATATGATAGGCGCCCTCACGAACAAGTCACCCTTCTCCAGGCCATGGATGATGCATGCAATGACATCATGGCAGACCAGTGTCCAGCCTGGATTTGCCATGCCTGAAGATTCTTCCCAATATGTTTGGGATGAAAACATCCATTGTGATGTGGATGAGAACTTGCGGCCAAATCCACAAGATAGGGTTGATGGAAATATAGAAGTACAGTAATCAATCCTTTGTTTTGCTTTTTACAGTAAGCCAGGTGAGGAACACTGCAATTGATGTTTTATTTTAATTTTATTTTTTGTAGCTAATTATTTTTGATTTGATTCAAAGAAACCTATGTTGTGATTTTACTGTATTTCATCAATACATTTCAGATTTTGTTCGATGATTCCACTGTATCTGTAGTATTCTCTCTACTAGTCCTTTTACAGTGATGTATTCACGTGTTACACCATAATGAAACATGTATCACATATTTTGTACCAACAACTAAACAGTGAAACTATCGGTATCTTGTGTGTGGGTGATCTAAATGAATGTTCCTCTGGTATTTCATGATAAATTAGTTATTTGAACCAATGATTGTGCAAGTGCAAGGTTTCTTTAAATATATGAACACACAATGCAATGTTTTGAACATTGGACAGCCTGTGTTACAAGTGATGACCGTTTTGAGTTTTGTGACTAGAGTTTTGAAAAATGACATCAAGGGTCTGAAATTAGTGACAAAGTGATTGTAAAAAAAACCTGTAACGTTAGCTATTTGGCTGTTTGGAGATTTATCAAACAATACTAGAGGCGGTTTGACGTGATTAGCGAACAGAAAGAACTAGTCAATGCAAGGGCTATGATAACCATAATTTGAATGTACAACACAGTCAGCAGATCAAGGTACAAACGCAAAACGTGTGTGGACGAGAGGTAGTCCACTTTCTCTGATGATTACCATTTCGTTAGAAAAAGATCAATATTAAAAGTATTCAAATGATCAAAATTCACAAATGTGATTCTAGTGGACGTGTTTTGACCCCTGGAACAAAACGTAGTACATGTTAAAGCATGTACTACTGGCTGCCAATCTGTGGCATACAAAATGACGCAAAATGACGACTTCCGCTTTGTTTCTCCGGTTTCTTCTCATTGGTGGGTTTGGACTGGAACGCTTCCGTTTCAGATAAAGTCCACTCCTATTGGCTAATATATCCCACTGACAACTTCCGTCGCGACGGGTTACTACTTTTGAAATTGCTTTTTAGGTGTTTTGTCCGTTCACACAAATTAATAGGATCGCAGTTGGTCATTTCTCAAGTAACGTATTATTTATCAAATATATGGTCCATATTTAATATGAGACATAATGTAAATGCATTAGCTGAAACACTGAATCATATTTAAGCTATGATAGCTATGATAGAAAGTCCATGGTAGCTAGCACGTTGATTTAATAGATAGATAACTTAGCCATGTGTGGCGTATGCTAGTTAGGATGATGCTTATCTACGGCTAATGGATTTATACATGAATTAATGAAAAAATAAAGAACAATGTCTAGCATCTTTAGCGTCTATTAGCAAGCTGCTGCCATCAGCGTGTAGTTAGATTGGCAGGCGTGTTGATGTGGCATGGCAGTGCTACGCTTTAAATACTCAAGCTGGTTTGACTTAACGCTGACGTTTGTTTTCGTCTTTCAGAGAGGATAGAGTATTATGGATGATGATACGCACAGACTGTTTCAAAGAGTTGCTAATAAAATGGGATGGGCGGATGAAGGAGGACTGGACACAGCAGAAGAAAAGGTTTGTTTCGATACAGTATGTAAACGTTTATATAATGTTACGCGTTTTGATGTGATGTAGCTTTTTAGATGGTAAGTTACGCTTTTACTCGAGTAAAGTTGGATATTAGGTGTTTATTCGTTTTTCCATCTTCAATAAAATATAAAGCAAACGTGTAAAAGTACATTAATTGGTATTTGTAACGCATTGGTTTCAATATTTTGATATATATTTGAATCTATTTTTATGTGTAAAAATACATAGTAACAGATACCTCCGTTTTTCTTGTTTTCAGCTGATAAAGAGTATCGGTAAAACTCGCCGTCCTGCCACAAGTCGTAATACATCTGTGGGCGCTATGGACTTGGTCTCCCGTGTCCAGCTTCACCTCTCTGACTGTGAAGATGACCCAGAGAAGGAGAACCAATACTCCAGGGGCAATGACTACAGAAGCAACGCTTTAATAGAGTCCAGTGATGACGACTTTGACCAGTGTGAGTGAGACGTTTCTTTGAAATGCAGTCACGTGCATGTGAACGAGGTTAAATATCCATTCTACATTTTCACTCCTCAGTTCTTGTGGAGAGTGCTACACCCAAAGCCAAAGCCACCTCGCAGAAACCATGTAGTGCTGCAAAGAAAGACCGGTAAGAAAATGGTAGTGCACGACACCGCAGTCTTTTGTTTAGTTTCCCTTTTTACTTCTCATTTATCACTGTAGTCAAGTATTTGCAATGATCCTTTAACTTATAAGTTGTCTTTTTTTCCCTTTTAGCAGACATGTCCTTGTGGTGAGCTCAGACAGTGATGGCAGCTTCGAGACCTGTGAGTAGAGTAGTGGGGCTTTGTCTGCTGGGTGGGATTTTTGTATGCGTTTGAAATTTGCTAACCCCAGTAGGCTGACACTGAAAATGAAGATTACAATTTTCTCTCATTTTCTCTCATTGCACATTGAAGTCCTGAACAGAGTTAAAACACCTAAGGCCAAGCCAAAGAAAACATCAGAGAGCGGCAGTGAAGACAGGTGAGATTTTGATGTTTTTCTTTATAAATCACTGTGCCTGACAATAATTGTTGTTCTGAGAAATGTGTGATGCCTGTGTTTATCCTCAAGCCTCAAAAACTTCATAGTGGATGACTACTCATCTGATGATGATTTTATCGAGAAGAAACCATCTTCTAGAGGTAAACCTGAATTACCCTATTTTTTTACTGCCAGCAGAACTTTGGTTTTGCTTTGATATTTCATTGAAAAGCAACAGCAGCATTTTGTAGATGGTGAAAGTCTTTTACAGTGATGCTTTGTTGCTGCTTACTATTTTACAGTTTCTAAGAACACAAGAACACCTAAGAACAGCAAGCCTCCAACAACCCAGACCTCAGTGAGAAGACCAATGTCTCCGTGTGATTCCCCAGTCTTTATTAGTGACGACGATGACGATGGTGGTATTGTGGTCAAAAGCACTTGGAAGACTCGTCACCCAAGGACCCAGCTCCCCCAAAAGGCTAACAAGATTAATGACCAACACTGTGGACAAGAGGACAATTTGCCATGGTCGTCTTTGCCTCCTCGCCCATCTCCCTCTCCTCTCTCCACTCCTTCTGCCTCTTCACAACGCACATATTCAGCCCCTTCTAAGTTGGATGACTCGGGCAGTTCGGACGAGGAGTTCATGTCCCTACTGGAGAGACTGAAAAAGAAAAACAAAATCCGTTGTCAGTTCACCCTCACCCATCCACAACACAGGTATCACGTTGGCTTTCATTGTAGCCTCCCATCAGCCTGCAACTTGTTTTCTCTTTCTGTGGCGATGAGGCTGATCTCTCTTTGTGGTTGTGCTTGAATCTAGAAGGCGGTATGAGGCCTCCTGCATCAGTTCCTCCTGTAAAGGGACTAAAAGCCCCAGGCTCTAGGTCACTGGGTCAAACGCCGCTGGATATGAAAACCCCAGGGAAGTCCGCGATCCCCAAACCAGTCAGCCAGACTGAGCCGAGACCGGGCCACAGCAGCAGGTACGTGCTTGGACCCGTTTTCTGGAGAGAGATCAGCAGATGTTTTGTCAAGTCCAATTCAGTTTTCCTTTTCTTCAAGTACATCACTTTTCAAATCAAACAAAAGGTTGAAATTTCTCTTTTGTTAGTCTGACTCTCTCAGGTGAACACATTTATATGTAATCTCTCCCCTCAGAGTAGCGGCGTGTAAAACCCCAGGCTGCTTCTTGCAGTCCCTCTCAGCCCCTGGCGCCAGCTATGGGCGTAACTTCAAGCAGAACAAGGAGGAGCTCACCAGCAGGCTCTACCAGCTGTACAACACCAGTGTTTTTGACAGCAAGGTGAACAGCGTCAACGCATCGTCTTTTCCATGTTTGGTTCACCTTTTTTGCGACTTTATCTGCCTTTTTGAGCTTTTTGTCATTACCTTGTGTCATTACCTTTTGTCACTACCTGTCTGACATGACTTCTCTAGCTGCCCACCAATATGTCAGTGACTTGGAATAAGAAGATGCGGAAGACTGCTGGCTACTGCATCACTGGACAGGAGCGAGGGGGAGGGAGCCGTTACGCCCGCATCGAACTGTCAGAGAAAGTCTGTGACTCTGCAGGTAACGCTTGAAAGTAACATCATCATTTAGGCTTTTTCTCCACCTAAATGTCCTTGAACATTTTTTTAATTATAATAATTTCAATTCTTCTTTCTCTACTTCTGACTGAAACGCTATATGAAGTGGCCAATGTTCTCCTCCTCCCTCCTAGATCGTCTCAGGGACACGCTGGTTCACGAGATGTGCCACGCTGCCACCTGGCTGATCAACGGCGTGCGGGACGGGCACGGGAGTTTCTGGAAGCTGTACGCTCGCAAGGCCACGCTGGCACACCCCGAGCTGCCCGTGGTCACTCGCTGCCACAGCTATGACATCAAGTACAAATACCAGTACCAGTGCACCCGCTGCCAGAATACGTACGTATACGACTGAACTCAGATCAGTGAAACCCCATCAATAACTGTTCTTTATCATTCACTTCTCAGCTACAGATTCTAATACTGTGCTGCGATATTCCCTCCTCCGCAGGATCGGGCGTCATTCCAAGTCGCTGGACACGCAGAGGTTCATATGTGCTCTCTGCAAGGGACAGCTCGTCTTGCTCACCCCTTCCAATCCACGCGCTCCCACGCCCTTCGCCAACTTCGTCAAAGAGAACTATGGGAACGTACGGCAGCAGCTGGTGGGACAGCGGCACGCCGACGTGATGCGGAAACTCAGCGCAGACTTTGCCACCAAGACCAAACTCAGTCAAAGCTGAGATCTTCGGGGTCGTGTTACTCGAAGGACTTAAGCTACACAACCACCCTGTTGTAAATACCTCAGTGAATTAGTCTTACATCCATGAGCAGCTATGATGATTGATTTCATACATTGTCATTTCTATTTCCGGGCCAGTTGTGATTATTTACAGCATCTGCCAAAACTGAGCCACACCAATAAGATAATCTTGTCATTAATGAGCCTCTGTACAGTATTTGTTTGTTTCGTTTTTTTTAGTGAATAGTGAAATTGCCACCATCTTGCGTACAATTCTGTTTCCTGGTATCCAGTGCGAGTGCTCCTTGTAAATCCGTGGTGACGGGTCAACAAAGAAATTAGCACTTGATGATTGGTATTTTCGTGTTTGTGTTATTGAGCTTGTTTGTTTTTTCCCATATGAATTATTTGATTAAAGATCTGTTAATGTTGGTGTATTATTCAGGTATGAACTTTTCAGAAAATCCACGTGCAGCTTAACATCTGTGTGTATGTAATGAAAAACATTTCAGCATTAAAGCTTTTACTTTTGCTATTCATTTTATGACATTGGAAACTGAATGTCACTTATTAAATAAATGTATTTTTCATTAATACTGGACATAACGGTAGTGGAAATGATTTGTAGCAATAGGTGCATGCATCATTTAGGATTCTCTCATGTCAATCACTGGGTTTTGCATGTATGGGGTTAACAAGGGTAGGACCTGCACCCTTAACACCCTCCTCAGTGTTCCTTTGCTCCTGGCCATCACCCGCTCGCCTTCCCTCCTCAGACACACTCGCTATCTCCTCATCACACACCTCCTCTGCTGCGACAACATCCAGGTAGGTCTACGTCGTGCTTGAAATGAGCTCGTATGGGTTGAAGTCGTACTTGTCGGGTTTGTCATTAAGTTTGAGTTTTGATTCTTATTTGAATCATTCACTAAAAATGATGTGGGATAGTAAATGCGTATAAAAGCAGTTTGTGCTCTTCACATAGTCCTGAGGTGGTATGAGTGATAAATATGACCGTTATTTCTGTAGTGGAAATTTACATTTATGTTTATTATCTCATATACTGCTTATGTTTATTATCTCATATACTGCTATATCATGTAACCGCATAACCTATGCTGCTATATTATATAACCTTGTATGCTTTGTAGTCACCTGTGTGTGGAGAAGATGCTGTTGCTGTGCAGATTTCCTGTGTGTGCTTAACCTTATCTTTAACCTGACACCTGTACCAAAGCGAGACAGCCCGTGCTCCCAGGATGAGAGGGGAGCGAGACTCGCTCAGGGTCTTCTAAGGAAACAGGAAGATCTAAGCATGCAATCACGTCATTGCTGAGTACAGAGGTACTAAGCACGATCGGAGGAGGCCTGAAGTAACCTAGCCCCCCTTACCTAGATACACCCTTACCTAGATAAGGTATAAAAGCTTTATGTTGAGGGTAGGCTTCATCTGCACTTTGGTGAAGCCCACTGACTGTGTAGATCATTTTGTTGAAGCTTCAATAAAATACCACAAAGACAGCCTTGGCCTGGTCTCTCCTTGATTCTTCCACGACAATTTTGGCACCCCAGCTGGGACGTCGCGAGTGATTCCTCTCTGTCTCTGCATCCTCGGGAAAACTGCGCGCAGTCGCGACTCAGTAGACCTGTCATCGCTACCTCCACCCAAAAACTTTTTGGAGACGAACGACCACTGGGCCGGGGCAGACGGGCTCTCGCCGACGTCCCGACAGACAAAGAATCCAGCTCGTGGAAACTTGGTGAGACCAAACTCTGTCTTATTTTACAAAAATAAAAAATTATATATGAGGTAAAGATTGTTCTGTGGAAAGGCAGTTATCCTTGGGTACATGTTCTACAATTGAGAGGATTGTATGACTGACGAGTCACTAGGGCAGCGTACGCCAGTAATCACTAAAAAGCTCTGAAGAGGGCAGGGAAAATATTGTAATATCTGAATCAAACTGATTTAGAGTATAACAATAAGGGAAGTGATATAAACTGAGGCTAGTACCGCTAGGAACAATGGGTAATGTCAAGTCCAAGACATCTAAACCTCCAAAGGTACAATTTGATCCAAACAGCCCAAATGTAAAATACATGGTTGATAGATATGGTAAGGACAGTATACAACAGTTAGGGGAATGGATAAACCATCATGGTTTTCCAGAAAAGGGAAGTTTCAGTGTTAGACAATTGACACAATTGAGAGACTCCCTTGAAAAAAGGTAAACAAAGAAAGCGTGAAGTCTTCCAGGCTGACTGGAAGGCTTATTTTCTGTGGTGGGATGAGTCCAAACGCAGGGAAAGACAACAACAGGCAGGGACAGGGGAAAATAAAGCAATGTCCCAGTGTGTCAAAAACAGGACTCCGGACCCGGACCTGGACCTGCCCCCACCGCGAGGACATCGTGCCCGACATCTGGACGAATCTGGCCCATATGCCCCTGCCCAGCGGGCTCTGGCAGCAGCAGTGTCCGCCCCACCACCACCGTACAGGAGCGAGCAGCCCCCCACCCCAAAAACCCCAAAAAGCATGACCCTGGCACCGGCCTTCACCAACCCACTGCGGAGCCCTGAAGAGCCAGCAGCATCTCCAGACAGCCTGATGACACCATCTCACACCCGAACCGGTAAAGAATATGGTGGGGACAACGGACTGACATCTGAGTCCATCATCCAAGCCCCCATGATCGAGGTCCCCGGCACTGACGGAGCAGTCCAACTAGTGTTCAGACCATGGACACAGGAAGATATAAAGATTGCAGCAAGCCATTTGCCACAACCACAAGAGAACAGTGGCGAGTTTGTTACTCATTTTCGAGAATTTGTGAGACAATTTAGACCAACCACCGATGAAATCCGCAGGATGTTTATTCTGAACTGGGGTCATATGATTTGGGCCAAAGTGGAGGGCAACTTCCCAAAAGCCGAAAACATCAAACCAGAAGAACCTCAACAACAGACCTATCAGAACGCTGTGACCGAGCTCTGTGCCCGAATCACCGCAGCATATCCAGAACGACTGGACCTCAGAAAATTGGCCAATTGCACACAAGGCCAGACAGAATCTGTGGCGGAATATCTGAACCGCCTGATGGACATTCACACGAAACATAGTGGGCTGGATAGACCTACTGCCGGGTGGCAAGATGAGGCCGGGGTGAAACCCTGGGAGGTTCACCTGAGAGATAGATTCCTACAGGGACTGAGACCTGACGTGCAACATCATGTGAAGACCCACTGTGTCGATTGTGACACAGGACGCTTGAAAGAAGTCGAAAGACACGCCATTCATGGGGAAAAGATTCTCAAAGAGCGAGAAAGGAAAAAGACAGAGAAAGCTGAAACCAGGCTGCAAATGGCTCAGCTCACAGCGTGGGAGACGCAAGCCGGGATAGCAGGAGATCACGGTCACGGTCGGGGCAGAGGCAGAGGGGGAGGAAGAGGACGCCGAGGCCGGGGGAGAGGCAGAGGGGCGGGCAGAGATGACGGCTGTTTTATCTGCGGAGCCAAGGACCACTGGGCCCAAGAATGCCCAGAGAAGGCAAAACTTCAACACAAGCCCGAGGCGGATTGACTCGCGGAGGGGGCAGGGAAGGGGAAGGGAACCGACTCGCCTCCACAACATGAATGTAAGAGCACCTACACTCACACACACATATGCAATGAAGAGCAGCTTACACCGCACACAAACATATGCAATGAAGAACAGCTTACACAATGCCTTGATGTTAAATTGCAGAAAATACATGACGCAATTAGAAAAATTGAGAAGTGTTTAAATCAAGACGAACCAACACAGAGTCAAAGGGTTTTTCAAATGGTAAAATCCGGCGCACACAGCGCTCTACCCAAGCTGGCACTCCAGGTCGCAGGTCAGCAAATAGAGTTCCTGGTGGACTCAGGGGCAACAGAATCTGTAATAATGGAAAAGGCACTCACCACAAAACCCAAAATGAGTGGCAGATATACAAAAACGGTGGGTGCGGGAGGTTTTCCCATAATTGAACCATACACTAAAGATTTGCAATGTATGGATGATCACTGTGGCAAATTCAAGCATTCTTTTATGCTGTCACCCTGTTGCCCAATAAATTTGCTGGGGAGAGACCTGATGTGCAAGCTTGGGATTGTGATTATAGCTGATGAAGAAGGTTTGAAAATAACAAGAATTGGGAAAATACTGCATTTTGTTAAACACAGCCTGTCTCCACTTCTGTACATTTATGAGTGGAGACTGCGACAAACTGTTTTACATCCCGTATGTAAGGAAATGATTCTGTTTGCAAAAAAACACACACACACACAGGATCACATGACCGCAGAGAGCCTGCATTGCACGGCTCATGTGTCAGACGGACAGGACATGGAGTATGAAGAGAGGTGGTTCAGAGAAAATTGTGAGAGTGAAACAATACAGATGAAATATATGTATTGGACAAATGAACGATGTGCAGCATCTGTGACTTTGACTACTAAACAAAAACTTTTTTTTGACAAACCACACAGTGCACCACATGTGTCACTGTCAAAGGCACCGCAGGATGAGTGGCAGGATTTGGGTGCATGGATGCAACAGATTACCAATTGGGTAAATTGGCAACACACTGAACAACCAGGGGTCGAGTACTGTAAAGGGGTATTTAGGAAAGGATTTCCTGTGGTTGTTAAAGCTCAAAGATCTGTTCAGCTAATTCCTGAGTTCCACTCAACCTTTGTCAGGGTAACAGATGCTCTGCAACTAACATTGGATTCCCCTGAACTAGAAGGTGTCCCCAAAGAACTGTGGGCTAAAAATAAATATGATGTGGGGGAGATGAAAGGTGCTTCCTCACTGGTAATTACACCAAAATCTGAATTTCGACCATGCAAGCATCAATATCCGCTGAAACCTGAAGCTGTCGAGGGCATAACACCTGTGTTTGAATCTTTGGTACAGGCAGGAATTATCATTCCATGTGAGGATTCCCCTGTGCGCACACCCATTTTTCCCGTTAGGAAAATTCGAGATCAGGACCAGCCAACAGAGTGGCGTTTCGTGCAGGACCTGCAGGCAGTAAATGATTCCGTTCATGCACGAGCACCGGAGGTGCCCAACCCACACACGATTCTCACTCAGGTACCACCAGACAGCCAATATTTTTCAGTGATTGATCTTGCTAACGCTTTCTTTAGCATCAAGGTCGACCCAGGCAGTCAGTACTGGTTTGCCTTCTCATTCAGGGGAAAAGGATGGACATGGACAAGATGTCCACAGGGCTATTCAGAAAGTCCGACGGTTTTTAATGCAGCGTTGAAAGAAAATCTTGAAGGTTTGCAATTACCATGTGGTTCAGCGATGCTGCAGTATGTTGATGATTTAATGATCTGTTCTCCAACCAAGCAGGCCTGCGAAGCAGATACCAGAGCTCTTCTAAAATTCCTGGCGGAGAATGGCCACAGGGCCAGCCTCTCCAAACTGCAGTGGGTATGTCAAAAGGTAACGTACCTGGGGCACGTGATCACTCCAGAGGGCAAATCCCTCTCCCCCAATAGAGTAAAAGCCATCCAGACAATCCCTAAACCACGTACAAAGAAACAAATGCTGAGTTTTCTAGGAATGACGTCATATTGCAGACAGTGGATTCCTAATTACTCGGAAACTGAGGCTCCACTCTCTGCAATGATCCATGGGAAGGGACTGACTGCACACAATACTGTGACTTGGACTGACGAAGCAGAAGCTGCCTTTTCGCAACTGAAAACAGCACTGCAACAGACACCCACACTGGGTTTACCAGATCCCAACCAACCGTTCACACAGACAGTGGACGAAAAACAGGGATATATGACTTCTGTATTGCTACAAAAGCACGGTGGGCGTAACAGACCGGTCGCCTACTTCTCTTCTAGACTAGACACAGTCGCAGCTGGCCTTCCAAAATGTCTGCGAGCAGTAGCTGCAGCAGAGAAAGCAGTGTTGGCCTCCAGAGACTTAGTAGGTTATTCCGATCTCACCCTACTAGTGCCACACTCAGTGTCAGTGATATTACTAGAACAGAAAACCACACACTTGTCTGCAGCCAGGTGGCTGCGATATCACACCATGCTGTTAGAAATGCCTAATATCACTGTGAAACGATGTACTGTGCTTAATCCTGCTACCCTTCTTCCCACATCAGATGATGGAGAGCCGCATGACTGCGTAGCAGCAATAACACAAGTTTGCTCCCCCAGACCAGATCTCCAGGATCAGCCGCTCCAGAACCCTGACTTGCAGCTGTATGTTGATGGATCAGCATCACGCAACCCAGACACAGGCAAAAATCAAGTAGGCTATGCTGTGGTAAATGAACAGGAAACTGTAAGCTCTGGCCCTTTGCCATCACACCTTTCTGCTCAGGCTGCAGAATTGTTTGCTCTGACGGAGGCATGTAAGTTAGCTACAGATAAAACTGTTACAATTTACACAGATTCCAGATATGCTTACGGTGTAGTCCATGATTTTGGTACATTGTG
Source organism: Hoplostethus mediterraneus (assembly GCA_034670385.1). Taxonomy (NCBI): domain Eukaryota; kingdom Metazoa; phylum Chordata; class Actinopteri; order Trachichthyiformes; family Trachichthyidae; genus Hoplostethus; species Hoplostethus mediterraneus. Next base: position 1,386,050 of record JAXDDW010000049.1, on the reverse strand, counting down.
GAAAAATAGGGACTTTTTGACAGCCTCCGGCAAGCCCATTGCCCATTACAAATTAGTGTCTGATTTGCTGGATGCTATTCTACTACCCAAAGCTGTGGCTGTATGCAAATGTGATGCTCACACTAAAGGAAAAGATTCTGTTTCTGTAGGTAATGACCGAGCCGATGCAGCTGCAAAAGCCGCAGCCAAACAGGAAGTTGAACACGAACCACAGCACAGACAGCTGCTGAACGACACCGCGGACACTCTCACTCTTGCCTCTGATCTGCAAGCACTGCAAAGCAGAGCAACGGCAGAGGAGAGGCAACAGTGGAGAGCGGTGGGTGGCCACATAACCGATGGTGTTTGGTATGGCCCAAGTGACAAACCATGTCTCCCGAAATACTTGTTTCCACATTATGCGAAATTGACACATGGGAAGGACCATGTGTCAAAAGGGGGAATGATAGCACAGATAACAGAACATTGGTTCACAAAGGGTTTTCAAAATTACTCCCAGAAATTTTGTAATGCATGTGTCATTTGTGCTACCAACAACGTTGGAAGGGGTCAACGGGTCCCACAGGCAGCCCACCCACCTCCAGATAAACCGTTTGATCATTTGCAAATGGACTTTATCGAACTAACACTATGCGAGGGAAAGAAATACTGTCTTGTGATTGTTGACATGTTCTCCAAATGGGTTGAAGTTTTTCCCACAACCAAACAGGATGCAGGGGCAGTAGCGAAGGCCCTTGTCCAGCACATCATTCCAAGGTGGGGAATTCCAGGTAAAATCGGTAGTGACAATGGACCAGCCTTTGTCAGCACAGCTCTCAAAGAGGTAAGCACATACATGGGAATTGATCTAAAACATCACTGTGCTTATCACCCTGCCAGTGCAGGAGCGGTAGAAAGAGAAAATGGCACAATAAAAAACAAGCTAATGAAGTGTTGCGCTGAAACAGGATTAAACTGGATAAAAGCACTCCCAATAGTACTGATGTACATGAGAACCAGAACACGACCAAAATATGGGCTAAGCCCATTTGAAATTCTATTTGGCAGACCGCCAAACACGGGGATAGGGCCCCCAAGTCGACCACTCCCTTCCACAGAACACTGTGAAGATGAAATGTTGCGTTACTGTGCGAACCTTGTCTCGGTGCTTTCTGGTATTCACAAGCAGGTTAAAGCAGCCCTACCGAAGCCAGCTGAAGGACAGCAACATTCCCTCGAGCCAGGAGAGTGGGTCGTGGTAAAGGATTTCAGGAGAAAACACTGGAAACAACAGAGGTGGAACGGACCGTTCCAGATCCTACTGACGACAGAGACTGCAGTGAAAGTAACCGGCAGAAGCACGTGGGTCCACGCCAGCCACTGTAAAAAGGTGCCTGAGCCTGCAGACGGCCCAAGACAAGCTGCACGCCAAGACAACCAATAGCCGAGTGCATCCAGATCTCCAGGTAGGTCATTTCAGCCTCCGCCCTCAGGAGTGTAGTAAAGGGGGGACGGGAAACTCCTAGAGTCCGCTTGTCCTCTTGCTCCAGCCAGCACACTGAGGAGTTAGAGGGGGTTGTGTGGCCGCCCAGGGGTGACAGGATGACTCCGCCTACCGACGCACGCCGACCATGGCATCCTATGAGAGCAACAAGATGTGGCCTTTCAACAACCATCCTCCTCATGTTCCTGATTACGATGATCACTGTTCCTCCTCTTTTCTGGTGGTTTGACAGACCCGTTGAGGTAAATCACACACGGCAGAAACGAAGCCTGCTGCAGAAAGAAAATCTGTGGCTGGCCTGGCAAAATTTCACTATCCAACACCTAAAAATCAAAAGCTCATGCTATGTGTGTTCAGCAGCAAGACCACGACTGTTCACCGTAAAAATCCCCTATGACACTAACTGTATCTCCACAAATGTGTCTCTGTGTATCCTTGATTGCATCCTGGCAAGGGGAGGGGGAAGCACATATACCTCATGGCAGAACTGCCCTTTACCCTGTTACAGAACACTGATGACAGCATGTTCCCCGAACTTTACCCCATGCCTGACTGGGCTCCTCATGCTGACGACCCAGAGACACCATATAACGATGTGTAATTAAAACTGCATTTCATTTCCCCAAATGATTTTTATTTACTCTAGCTTGCTAAATAACAGGAATCCTTTATTTCCACAAAAACAGCGAAAGCTTTCATGTTGCCACTTGATGATGGTGTTGCCTAAAACAAAATGGTAATGTTTGATGTTTGTGTCAACTATGTAAATTTCTTTTTATTATCAAATATGATAAAAAGGGGGGAAATGTAGTGGAAATTTACATTTCTGTTTATTATCTCATATACTGCTTATGTTTATTATCTCATATACTGCTATATCATGTAACCGCATAACCTATGCTGCTATATTATATAACCTTGTATGCTTTGTAGTCACCTGTGTGTGGAGAAGATGCTGTTGCTGTGCAGATTTCCTGTGTGTGCTTAACCTTATCTTTAACCTGACACCTGTACCAAAGCGAGACAGCCCGGGCTCCCAGGATGAGAGGGGAGCGAGACTCGCTCAGGGTCTTCTAAGGAAACAGGAAGATCTAAGCATGCAATCACGTCATTGCTGAGTACAGAGGTACTAAGCACGATCGGAGGAGGCCTGAAGTAACCTAGCCCCCCTTACCTAGATACACCCTTACCTAGATAAGGTATAAAAGCTTTATGTTGAGGGTAGGCTTCATCTGCACTTTGGTGAAGCCCACTGACTGTGTAGATCATTTTGTTGAAGCTTCAATAAAATACCACAAAGACAGCCTTGGCCTGGTCTCTCCTTGATTCTTCCACGACAATTTCCATTCCAGCTGCTCCTCTACACAATCGAGGCAGCTCTTCTAATCGCCAACCAAGGCATGCCTGTGGTCCCATGTCTGGTCTTCTCCGCTGCTATCCAGGCCTGCTCGTTGGTTTGTAACACATCGATTACAGTGGTGCAATCCATATTTCTTTAGCTACTATTAAACTGTATTTCTTACACTACCGCAGACCAGGAAGGCAGCACTTTACAGTAGGGATGAAGGAGGAGGAGGACTCCCCATCTCATCGAATCACTGATGACCACTCAAACCGCAACTTCCTGCTACAACCACGTATTTTTTTGCATGAAAAGCAAAACTGAGGATCACGTTTTAATTTAGTGTCATCACTTTTTTTTTTGCGTGGTGGGCTGCTCTGCACCAAGAGAGCAGGGGTGACCCTGAGCCTCCAGGCAGCTCAGACCACCCTCTATTCAGTTCCTGTGGTCCTGGAAAGCTACCTGATCCCTGGCTACCTGCACTCTGATGGTCTAGACCTAGCAGCCGGCACCGCCTACACCCTGGGGATATCGCTCATCCCTTTGGTGTATGGCTACCGCTCACGGGAGCTGCAGCAGAGGATACTACAGGCGCTGCATAGGAAGCAAGTCAACAAATAAAATGTTAGTTATTGGGTCCAAAGTGAGAGCTGCTGTTTATACAAGTTTATAGTATTATTACCTGTATTTCCTGAATGCTGAGAGTGCTATCTTTGTGTTCATAACAGTTGGTCTTTCAACGTGTTTTTTTTTTGTATCACATTTTGAAATGACCTAGGTTTGGCTAGCTGAGTCAATATGATGTGGGGACGAGGTAAACCCGCCGTGATCCACTTGCATTTCAAAAGCAAACACCGTCTTTTATTAGTGGCCGTAAGATAAGAGCAACCTCTCATGATCTCAAAAAAAACCCCCTATGAGTCACACTGGTCAAACACTATTAACCTGATAACGATAACTGCTGCCTAGATGAGGGATGATAAAGATGATAAAGATGAAAAATAGAGAAACAGACATGACAAACTGCTTCAAGACCTTTAATATTGATATACTGTCTATCTGCCCATGCAGCTACTATGTATTGTACAAAATATTCAAGAATACTAAGGCGAAAGGATACACAAAGGAGGAACGATTGGAAAAATACAGCAACAATAGTACTTTAAAGATAGTGTGGGTTTTGGGAGGGGGGGGTGCGGGTCAGAGAGGTCGGGCAGCTTCCCTGATTGTGATGATCACCCCCTTTTAAGAGGCTCAGGCACAAATACGAAGGGAGCACTGAGGTGAGGCAGCGCTCCCCAAGCATGATCACGACGGGGCTCTGTTTATACAGGAGCCTAACAAACACACTACGGATGGATCAACCTGGATGGCACAGGGCTGAGCTCAGTTCGACACCATTAGAAAGCAAAGCATTGGAATGTATTGTGTTTGTTACCGTATTCAGGCAGGCACTGAGAATTGAAACTGACGACAAAGGGATTGAGGTTACTCACGACAACATTATCAAGGTGTCTTCAACACAGGTATGCACCATTTAAAACAAGAAAAAAATGTACCTTGCGTTGAGTGTGACTGAGAAAGCATTCACATAGAAATGACCATGGAAATGAATGGAGCATCATTTAGTCTTCAACAGCTTCCTTTCATTGTAATATTTGACGGCTAAATCTTGAGAACAGACTCCTTTTAAGTGAGAGGCTAAGGCATGACACAACGATCAAGAAAGGGAAGTTTTGTCGACCAAATGTATGAGCAGCGTGACGCATAAAGCCACCCGCCGCTCCCTCTGGCCCCGTGCACCCCCGACACCAACCCTCACGTCACGCGCTTCCTTCAGTACAGGCTGGTTTTCTTCATAATGCGCAGGAACTCTTGCTGGTTCACTTCCCCATCTCCATCCCGGTCTGCTTCATCAATCATCTCCTTCAGAAGAGGATGAAACAGGAAGTAAACACAGGTAAATGCATTTATGGGCATGAAGTACTGTTGATATTTATCTAAACCTGAGGCATAAAAAAGCACAACTAGCCCACAGGTTCCTGCTGTTTGCCTTTAGCAGTATAGAGGGACATTTATTGAGTGTGTGTGCGATAATATATATATATTTTTTGTTGCATGTGTGTTTGTACATATCTGCCTTACCTGCAGCTCCTCATCCGTGAGGTTCTCTCCCAGCTCCTTGGCTACTCTCTTCAGATTCCTGAAAGAGATCTTCCCTGTCTCGTCGTCGTCAAACAGACGAAATGCTTTCAGGATCTCCTCTTTGGAGTCCTTCTCAGCCTAAATTGAGAGAAAACACGAGCAGTTTTTCCCCTCCGTTCATTCAACGGTGGTACCAAAATCACCAGCACTGTTTAAAACAACGAGTAACAAACACATTTCAGCTACACAGACACACCAAGTCAAGTTAGAGAGCTTTTAACACACAGGGTTGTCACAAAGCACTTAACAGAAAACAAAGTACACACAAACAGGCATAAGGATAGTAAAAACAAGATATAACAAGTACATCACAAGTAGCAGTATCAGGGAAGTAAATAAACAGAAAAGAATGGCTGATAAGGTGGAGTTAAGGTAGGCTGTAGTTGAATACTACGTTTTCTGGACTTCAATATTGGGACAGAGTCTGATCAAATTTATTCCAGAGCAAGAGAAGTCTCTGCCCCCAGCGGTTCTCTTTTGAATGCAGTGAATGATCGAGTCATTAGTAATTTACTTATGCCCTGAAAATAAAGTGGGTTTTTGGGTGGTTTTTTTCAGTTTTTGTACTTTTTACACTTCTCTCTGTGTTTGTTTTGTGTCTGAGTTGAGCACCTCCAGCTCTCAATTATTACTGAACACCTCTACTAAAGACTATGTGAAATAGAAATGATTTAGCATAATAGATTGCTCCCAAAACGCACCTAAGAACAGGACCAATGTCTGGAGTTAACACATTTCTAACCAAGTATCCACATGAGAACCGTTGTAGCACTGCATTCTCCTCTAAGACCAAACCATGGACAAACCTCGAACCCAAACACAAAACTGTTAGAAAAAATAGAGGTGGAAAACTGCAGTTGTTTCACTGTGAATGTTGAAGTTACACACATAAAGCCACTCATTTCATATACAATGTAGATATCTACCATTTTCTGTGTCATGACAGCGAGGAAGTCGGTGAAGGACACCTTCCCTGTGCCGTCCTTATCCACTTCACTGATCATCTTCTTGATCTCCTCTTTCTTTGGTTCAAACCCCAGAGCTCTCATCGCAACCTGGCACCATGCGAGAAAGAGGGGGGGGGGGGGGGACAGACAAGCATGCACAAACTGTCACCACCACGTCCAAGATCAACAGCATTGGATAGGGGGTGCATCTGCTGTCCCCCCCCCCCCCCCCCCCTGCCCAAATGTCCACGAAGGGACACCGTGTGAGGCCCTTACCTTGAGCTCTTTGACATCGATGAACCCAGAGCCGTCGGTGTCAAACAGCTCAAACGCCTCCCTGATTTCCTGCTTCAGCTCCTCTGTCAGCTCTGGCTTGGGGCTGGTCTTCTTCCGGGGAGGAGGCACCGGGCCCTGCAGGGATGGCCTCTTTGCGTTGGTCGCCTGGTGAGGAGAGGAGAGGACAGGGGAGGCACAGGGAAAGCTAAGGAAAGGAGATGCTGACAGTTATTCTGCTTAAATAAATGACAGTGGAGAGCAACCCCCTAGAAGGCTGGATGAGAAAGGCCCCCCTCCTTGCCCTACAGTGCACCTGCTATTGCCAAAGAATCTGGAATGATGTTTAGTCTATCATCTGTGACTCAAATGCGACACAAATACAGCAGTTTACCCCTTCAATTATCGGATTATATAACATTTCACTCACCATTAGATGCTATTAATGTGAATGGCAAAAGACGACTGCGGATCTATTTGCCAATCCAAGGAAGAGTGTTTTCCTCTAGGCTACAGCCTCCCTATCATTTATAGGGAGGAGGAGATCATAAAACGGTTTACTCTACATGGGTCGCACAGATACGCCGATAAATTAGGCGCAATGAAACCTAGTCTCGTTTTCATCCAAATCCTTCGATTTATTCACTGGAGCGATGTCTAAAATGTGCACGAAAATAGACGTTTTTAGCTAACAAAGTGCACAGGTTTTCAGTCCAGCAGTCGCTCTCATTGGAGTCCAGGCGTTTGGTTTATTACAGCGTTAAGCCAGCCGGCAAGCGCACCGCGTTACGACCGTGAAGCAGGTGCAAGGGTACAGACAGGCACACCAGGGAGTCAAAATCAAACACACCAGTCGGGCAAAAGCGTGATTGGTTACTGAAAATCACCGGATGCAAAACACGACATGAAAATCGCCCCGAAGGATTCTCACGGAGAATTCAACTGCAGGGACAGAACATAGGAACACAGTTAATATACTCGTGTTACATGTATATTACAAAAGAAAATCAAAATTTTGCGTTAGGTCATGTAATTCCGTGAAATTGCCTCAATACACCCTCTAGTGTCAGGTTACTAAGCAGACCTGAGATCAGTGCATGCACCCTCGCATATGTTGAGACCTAGAATAAGACCGGAAGTAGGGTCTTTATACCAAACAACTTGGAGGGGTGTCTACTAGCTCATAACAGTACATTTTAATATAGTTCAGTGTCCCAAAGGCAATAGAATTGGAGCCCACGTACACCTTTTAATTTCTAAAAAAAACAAAAAGCGTTAGTCAATCGTCACGTTAGGTTTTATTTTGAAGGTTGTGACCAGAAGTGCTATATTTTATGCTAGGTGACTTGACATGGGTTTAAAGAGCGCTGGAACTGCCCCTGGCTTGGGGGCGTGGTTACTGTGCAAAGAGACAGAGACAGCCAAACTGAGATATCCGATTGGTCTAAATTGTGGCGTTCTTTGACGTATTCGCTACACCATTGGCTATTCGTAAACGTCACCGTTGGTCCTGGCGCCGGCTCACCCAATGAGGGAGACTCTCTCACTCAGCTGATAGACAGTTTGTTGTTTGTACGCGGGTTAATTGGAGCGTCGGGGCTAAGGTTGCAGGTAAATAGCAAAAGCTTTCTTGTATATATATTTTTTATTTTATTTTAAAGTGTGTAATTCATGCTGTTCATATTGGAACATACCTACATAGTTGTTTTTTGACTAGCGTACCAGCAAGATAACTGTAACTACCTTCTCCCCACCAGCTCCTCTTCCAAGTGTGCCTATCACATCGAGACACCGGCCCACCTGCAGGCTACTTCTGACTCTCTCATCATGGCCACACGTGTTCGACCCGTGAGTTACATTATATTCCAGTTTTCCATGTTGCTGTCGAGGCAGTGCTCATGCTGCTGGGGCATTCATTGATTAATCTCTCCCTCTGTCTCTCTCAGAGTAGTAAGCGGTGTGCGGTCATAGGGGGCTCCGGTTTCCTAGGCAGACACTTGGTGGAAAAGCTGTTGGATCGGGGCTATTCTGTGTCCGTGTTCGACATCCGCCAGAGCTATGAGCTGCCTGGCGTCACCTTTCACCAGGGAGACCTTTGCGACAAACAGGCAAGTCCCTTCCCCCTCTGTCTGCCGGGTCAGGGTCACCTGCTTGCCACTGGTGCTGAGACATGTGTCACCTGTGGGTGGTTGACTGGGTGAGATTGCTACATCAATTAACAAGCGTTTGGATCGTGTCCTGTTCTGCTCCAGGCTCTGCTGCCGGCCCTGAGGGATGTGTCGCTGGTGTTCCACTGTGCCTCCCCAGCCCCTGCCAGTGATGACCGTGGCCTGTTTCAGAGGGTCAACATTCAGGGCACACGCGCTGTCATTGAGGCCTGCATGGAGGCTGGAGTACAGGTGAGCCAGTGTGGGAGGATACAGAGGATGAATTTGATGAAAGACTGGGCTTTAATTTGATCTTATGGTAGTTTGATCTTTGAAAATGGAATACTTGGTCCACCTTTCAGGGGAAATTAGGTAAAATGAGTTTCTGCTTCACACATCAACTCAGGCCCACAGTTATGCTGAGTTTATAACTGCATATTGTACCCAATAATGCCATAAACTAATATATCAACGTATATGCTTCCATTTAGAATCAAGACATCTTTACCATGATGAAATCACATTTTTGACCTGGCTCTCTTACCAGTTCCTCCATAAGCTCTCTTCCATCACAGATTCAGGGAAATTAGTCACTTTGTTTTCCTTCTGCCTGGTAGCCAAAAATCAAGGGGTGGCTCAAGCTCAACTGTTCTCTGCTACTCTCACGATTGACCTGCAGTCTGATTTTTTTTTTTTTGTTGCTAGAAACTTGTTCTGACTAGCAGTGCCAGTGTGGTGTTTGAGGGCACGGACATTAAAAATGGGAAAGAGGACCTACCCTACGCCAAGAAGCCCATCGACTACTACACAGAGACCAAGATTGAACAAGAGAAGGTAGGACACCGTACATGGGAATCATTGGTGACCGGTGGGGCCACTTCATGGTTAACTCTCTCAAATCTTACTATATCACATATATATTTCATTGGTGTTAACAAGGGGCGACACAGCGGCTCAGTGGTTAGCAGTGTCGTCTCGTGGCCAGAAGGACACAGCTTTGATTCCTGGTCGTTCCTGTGTTGATTTTGCATGTTCTCCCTGTGGGTGGGTGGGTGGGTGCATCCGGGTGCTCTGGTTTCCTCCCTCAGCCCAAAGACATGCAAACCAGGTGGCTTGGAGACTAAATTGCTGTCTATCTGTGTTAGCCAGTCAATCACAGGATTGCGACCCATCCAGGGTGTTTCCCTGTCTTCTGGGAAGTATGCTGGGATAGGCTCCAGCCCCCCCACATGACCTACAGGAATACGCATGTAAAGAAAATGAATGGATGACTGGATTTCCTTTCCCCCCCAGATGTGAATATTCTGCTCTGTCGTGTTTCAGTTGGTCCTGGAGGCTTGTAACAAAGACAAGGGTTTCCTCACGGTTGCCATCCGGCCTCATGGCATCTTTGGTCCACGCGACCCACAGCTGGTACCCATCCTAGTGGATACGGCTCGCAGGGGCAAGATGAAGTTCATCATCGGGTGAGTCAGCAAGGAGAGCATGACGGCTTCCAACACACTTTTCTTTATTTCAGTCAAATTTCAGACCCTGTTTTCCTTCTTTAGAACCTCAGTGCTCATTCCTGTTTTTCTTTCTTTCTTTTGTACACTTCTTCCCTTTTTTTTGTGTGTGTAGTGATGGGACCAATCTGGTGGACTTCACCTTTGTGGAGAATGTAGTTCATGGACATATCCTGGCCGCTGAGCGCCTGAGGCCAGACTCGCCCATATGTGGCAAAGTGAGTGAGGCGGTGCTCCTGTTCTCACACCGCTCTCCTTCTGTCCATGAAACCTTTAACTGGCTACATGTTCTGACCATCAGTCCTTTTCCATGAACTGACTGATAATTTAGTTTAGTTAGATACACAATTTCTGTACTGGCCTTGCAGACTGAACTTTGGCTCATTGATTGATCGTTTATCTTGTGTCTTTTTCAGCCATACCACATCACCAATGATGAGCCAATCCGGTTTTGGAGCTTCATGTCCGAGGTGTTGGTGGGTTTGGGATATGCCGCCCCCCGCTACCACCTCCCCTACACGCTGGTGTATGGACTGTCCCTGCTGCTCTGGCTGCTGGCGCTGATCCTACGCCCCCTAGTGGCCTTCAAACCCACCTTCACACCGATGAGAGTGGCCCTGGCCGGTACCCACCACTACTACAGCTGTGACCGTGCCAAGCAGGACATGGGCTATAAGCCGGTAGTCGGTCTGAAGGAGGGGATAGCACGCACAGTGGAGAGCTACCCTCATCTCAGACAAGGGGCTTGATGGGCGGATGTGATGTAGCACGGGAGTCATGGGAAGACTGTGTTGGGATCTGTGAAGTCACGGACATTACTACAATCACACTCATTGTCAGAGCGAGGCAACACTGGAATTCTGATCAGGTTTCAGGATGGACAGGCAGGGTTTCAAACCTTCGTACCCGTGTATGTATTGTTCTGTAAGAGATACTTTTATGGATCTGTGAATATGAATAGCCTCACAGTGCCTAGCAATTCTCACCAGCAGATGGCAGTACACAGTCTTGTTATTGGTCAGTAGAAAAGTGCAGTTGATCTTAAATGACCTTCATACACTGTGACAACTGTTAACTTTTACAGAAATCCTTTTTTCCATATTTGTATACCTCACTATCTATTGTGCTGTATATTCAGATGTTGCTGTTCATGTTTAATACATTTCTTTGGAAGTTGATTCTCCTGATACCACCTTGAAAAACAATCTTTGTTTACATGTTCACAAGTTCCAAACCATTTTATCTCTAATCTCCAGTCTGGTAAATGAATTCCTCTGTGTGAATCATCAGGGTGACATGTGTTCATAAGCATTAGGCTAACTATATTACAACACGGTTCCGGGATTGTTACAGAATACAATAAAGGGATGGGCGATCAAAATACACACTAATACACCCTACAATCCTCTTTACCACCTTCCGCCAGTCACACTGTCATAGTGATGCTCATTTCTTGTTATTTCATAAATAATCCACTTATGTAACTGATGGATCTGTTGTAGTAGATTGGAGCGTTTCACTTGCATTCAAGTATTCAAGTCAACTTTATTTAATTGCGACTGTCGCTAGCAGCCACAGAGGTTTGCCACTTCCAGTTATTGCATGTTTGTCATTCCATGTCTCGGTGTGGTGACAAGGTGGGGGTTAAATTCAGATGCCTTGCATTCCCTCCTCAATCCCGAGCCAGTGGCGCCCTCATGATTCACTGCTAGAGACAGAATCATTCGGCAAGGCCGTCCAACTGGTTTGTGCAAAGGAGAAAGAGTTGAAGTTAGACAATAGACTTCAGGGTTTACACTTGCCAGTGTGCTCACTAGAGTGAAACTGTGGCTCTCAGTCTTGCCAACCCCTCCCCACCACCCACCCATCCACCACCACCACTCCTGTGTGGTGAGAAAAATGAATATCTTTGACAGAGCTCAGAAGCATGCGTCATGAATTTTCTAGACATGTTGTGCAATCTATTCGCACCCCATTTTGATTAGAAAAAGCGTGATAAATGTATGTACAGAATGTGTGAGATTGGTTTTTCAGGAGAAACAGTGGTTGGCTGATTTACACACTGTGATCTCAAATAATGCACGGTGTGGCCAATCATTCAGAACGTGCATTTTGCAACCCTGAATCGAACGGATGCAGGTGGACAGACTCATTTGTTTCTTGTCCAACTCTCACATACACACACAGTGAGCTGATTGATTCATCTGCTTTTCAACCTGTTTGCATTATGAGCTTTATGTATCACTGGCTTTCACATGACTCTTCCTACCTTGGACATGTCATCAATACAAGACACGTTTTAATGACTTCTAACGACTAGTGGTGTGAAGGAAAGTTAAGCGCTTAGTATAAAAACCAACTTCTCCGGCTGTGAGAAATACAAATACACTGACAGCAGAATTAAATGGGTTCCCTATTCTGGAAAGGCTCAGATCTGCTTGGACATCACACGTATTGATGTGTGGCCCACTGATATCGGTCGTTATCCTAGCACAGCTTGTGTGTCTTATTTACTCTTGATCTCATTTTAATGATGTGCGCCTCCTGCATTTTCCTGCCCAGCGAGCGTGAGAGGAGCGTTCCCGCCGGAGCTGTTGCAGTGCGTCGGTTCATTTCTGTACGCCAGGCTGTGTGTGCCCAATCGACCCCTTTCCTTTTCTCTTCCCTCTCGCTCTCTCTTTCCTAGTGTTGCTCGTCAGCCTGTGGCAGGTATGTGCTTGCTCACTTCTGGGAACACAGCGCAGGTGTAGTAAACAAAAATCAGTTCTTAGCAACCACAATCTTACACACACACACACAGAAACACACTGCTCCACCCCTACCTACCCTCTTTGACTGGCTGGGCTTGTTAGTGCTCACGCCCGTACCTGTTTGCTCGCTCAGGGAGACACCTGTCAGACCGCACGGACTTTCTCTCCGCGCACTCGCACACAAACCCGCACCGCCGAGCTCTCAACTCACCTGGGTGAACTTTGCTCTGTTCGGGAGGAACAAGGCCAGTCGGACGTTTAGTGCAAGCAGGTAGGTATACCTGACTCTGGCGGGGCCTTTGAGGTTACTTGCAACGTGGTTTTACATACTTGGATACTTTTCCGTTCTTAAAGCTTCAGCAGTCGGAAGTGAGTACGAAATGTGAAGGTGATCAATCATGCTGCGTGCGCTGCTTTGTTGTTGCCCTTTTTTTTCTAACAGATGTGTCGATGTCGCAGTGTTTGCCTGCTCGATTCCTCTGGGTGTTTCCTTGTCATGATTGCTTTGACAGTACAGTTGTCTTTCCTGCTCCTTGCTCGCCTCAGTGCTATTATACACATCAATCATTTATCAAAATGCTGGGTCGATGTGTAACAACATAGGATGAATTTGGTTTCTGAGCCCTCCGCATATTTGTTCAGTCACAAGTACTCAGGATAATAGCTTCAACATGTTTTCAGAAGGATTGAATCCACAGCCCAAGGTGTTTTTTCGCAACTTGTATTTGCATTTTGAATTTGGCAGCACTCTCCAGTTTTTCATGAGTTCCAGTCTGCAGCTACTTTCAGATAAACGTCAATGTGTTTGCCTGTGAGCAGTGCATTTGGGACTGTAAATAACACAGGGGTCAGCTCAAGGAAGCATTTTCTGCCATTTGGCTTGGATGTGGATCCAGTCTAACAAATCGTGTGTGTGTGTGTGTGTGTGTGTGTGTGTGTGTGTGTGTGTGTGTGTGTGTGTGTGTGTATACAGATACATGGGTGTGTGTGTCCGTCCATATTTGGGCAACAGCAGTACGTTTTAGAAAGTGGTAGGACAGGACCATCTACATGTCTGAAGGATGACACCGAGGAATGTTTTAACACAGCACATTCACTCTGTGAATTTGAATGATGTATGATGAGTTATTTAGTGTTAAAAATAGTGTTTCTTTGAGACTGATCTCTCTCATTTGTTGGGATGCGGTTCATGTCTTGTTCTCAGGTAGTCTTGAAAAGGAAACAGGCGGCGGAGAGGAGAGAGAAACTTTCGAAAACGAACCATGTCAAAAGGTGAGCGGCTTGACTGAGCTGATCTGAATGTGAAACAGTGTTCTCAGGAAAGCTGGAGGGGGCGTGTCCCACCTCCAGGTTAACGAGTACATGGATGCTGTTGTGACATTTTATTTCTTTTCCGTGTTCCCACTGCTCTTGATTTGATGCAGTAACATTTGATGACTGAGAATATAGAAGCCCAAACCGTAGCAAACACATAGGCAAACAGATAGCAATGAGACGTCAGAGTGTGTAAATGATATTTCAGAGAGTGTGTGTGTGTGTGTGTGTGTGACATGCATGTGTTATGTGTCATGTATCTCAGAGGGGCAGAGAGAGACTGTGTTCCGTAGCACTCAGGTGCGGACCAAGCTGAAGGGAGACGCCAGCTGGATGCACCGCCAACGTGACCGTCAGCCCTCACCGGAAGAGAAACCATGGTAAAATCATAACAACGATATATGGTACTTGCTTTTCCCCCCCACATGTATAAACGGGGCGATGTCCCATCTTGTTACACCGTACCGAGTCTTCCTTCTTGTCTGCTCGTGCAGGATAGCAGAAGTAAGAGCCGGTCGTTTGAACGGAGCCCCTACCGAGACCAGCCCGGTGTCTTCACCCACCAAACCCACCCCCACATCCCCCGTCAAGCCTGCCATAGAAAGGTAAACACTGGTCACTGATGTTTAGGACTACCAGCATTAGAAATGATCTTCAAATGACATGATAGTGCTGATAATGGGTCTCTATTCTGACTGTAGAACACCCTCCTCGGGATACCTGATCAGGTAAGAATAACTTACATTCCTTTTGAAATGATTAAAGTCTCAATACAAGTTTTTTGAGTGTACAAATTAAAAGCCACATCCTGTTCATGAACAATTCCCAAATAAAAGTCCTATGCATACCCAAGATACGGTGCCGTTTTCTTTCAGCGTTTACTGACAAAACGGAACAAAATCTTCACAATGTCAAAAACATTTGAAACTCATGCATGGCACTCTTACAGTTCCTGTTTCAACAGTCAATTTGAGAGTACCACCATGAAATAAAAGCAGAAGTAGGGTGACCGGGTCACCTAAGATGGCACTAAACCTGAAATGTTGGCTATGAATTAAAAAACTATGAATTAAAAGTATTTTGATTTATTGACTTTTATTAACTTGAGCTTTTTTTTCCCAGAGGTGTTTTCACTAAAACAGACAGCAAGCCTGCTCCGTCCTCAACATCTAACGGCTCCAGGTCAACAGCTTCTCTTACATAACATCAGCAGAGATATGAACATTTGACCGACCTCTCAGATTCCTACAATAATGAAATCTCATTGTTTATTGCATTTATTTGCAGTGGGACAAAAAACATCGCCAAAAAACCTTCAGAGAGCTACAAGAGAATGTGAGTGCCTGGAGGGAATTCACAAATAAATTGAAGGCATGAAACTGAGATTGTTTTTTTCAGTGACGTGTGTATTTCTGTTCCTCAGAGCCCCTCATACCGTGAGGCCCAGTTCAGACGTCTCAGCCCAAACAGAGGGGCAGCTTAGCGCCGAGGAGCAGGAGAGACGGTGAGACTTCCCAACCCCCACCCAGAGAAAACTGTTAACATCATCAAGTGTAAAACTCTTTATTGCATCGACATTAAAACAAGTCATTTTGCAGGACGGAGGCAGCCAGAAATGTTCTGAAGACATCTGCAGTCAGACAACGGTCGTATGTCCTTTCTGCTGCTAGGAAATACGAGTATGTACACCTTCTGTCACTCCTCTCGCTCGTCTTACCACTACAACCTGTTTCTGAAATATGTGTATTGTGAAAGAAGCAAGTTTCATGCCAAAAACCTACGTGTGAATTATTCACAGATCTTGGTTTGTTATGTGGCTGGTATTTGTAAATGGTAGCTGTGTGTGTGTCCAAAACCCCCCCAGGTCTACGGAAAAATCACCCGATGCTTCACCGGTGAACAGCAGTCCATCATTTGTGGCTAAAAGGTAAATGGCGCCTCTCGTGGCTCTGACCCCGAGGCCAAAAAATGACATATGAATCCAAGTGCACGATCCGAGTGTGTGTATGTGCATTTATGTATGTGTACATGTGCGCTCGGGTACCGATGTGCACAACAGGGTGGAGCTTACCGATGACGATGAGACTGCTGAGACTCCAGCACCTGCCAGCACCCCAGCAGAAGACCCTGCCACCCCTGTCACGTCTCCGGCCGCCTTGCCCGAACCCACAGCACAGCCAACGTGAGTCGCACTGCTTCGCGCTGTGTGTCACAATGTGCATTTTTCAGGAACTAAGAAAGACAGCCTTGTTTTTTTATTATACCTTTATTTAACCAGGAAGTCCCTTGAGATTGAAATCTCTTTTCCGAGGGAGGCCTGGCCAAGCCAGTTTGCCAGTTACAGTTTAAAATGAAAATAAATAAAAACACAGACAGGGAATACAAATATGGAGGGTTAAATGCGACAATATTAAATAAATAAATCATTAAATAAATCATTAAATATGGAAATAATTAAATACATGTGGAAATGAACAATTAAATATATTATATTCCCCATTTTAATGAATTAATTGTTTATATATTTCCCCTTTTATTTAATGATTTATTTAATGATTTATTTATTTAATATTGTCGCATCTAACCCTCCATATGCAAACAGCAAAATACAACAATAAAAACACAACATACAACATCAAGCACACAAAAGAAAGACTAAATCCAGCTCAATTAAAGCAGGTGCAATTCTCAGTTACATGGACCTTTAACATGGCTTTACATTTTTCCAATGAGACTAACTTCGTCAGATGTAGTTTACTGTAGTATCCTGTAGAGGACCCTGTGATCCTTCAATATGTTGAAACATAGAAATCACCAAATGTCATTTAGTCTTATAATTCTTTTGATTTCTCTGTGTGTGTCTCTGGGATTTACAGAGTGGAAACCAGTGTCAAGACAAGCGTTGAAGTCACTGTTGATGGGCCAGTGGCCCCAGCAGTAGAGGACGTTGCCCCCGTCTCCCTCACAGAGGACACAAAAGTATTCACCCCAGAAAAAGACCCTTTTGAACACATGAAGCCAGGATGCACCAAGGTGGCCACTCCTCTCCCTGAACTTGTCCTTGACAGTGTTGTAGAGGTCTGTAGAGACCCAGGACCCAGTGACACGGTGCTTTCTGGGAAAGATGACACCCCTCTGCCGGCACCTGCCCCACTGTCACCTGCCCCAGTGTCACCTGTCCTAGTGTCTGCTGCCCCACTGTCACCTGCCCCAGTGTCACCTGTCCTAGAGTCTGCTGTCCCACTGTCACCTGCCCCAGTGTCACCTGTCCTAGTGTCTGCTGCCCCAGTGTCACCTGCCCCAGTGTCACCTGCCCCAGTGTCTGCTGCCCCACTGTCACCTGTCCTAGAGTCTGCTGTCCCACTGTCACCCACCCCAGTGTCACCTGCCCCAGTGTCCCACTGTCACCCACCCCAGTGTCACCCACCCCAGTGTCTGCTGTCCCACTGTCACCCACCCCAGTGTCACCCGCCCCAGTGTCTGCTGTCCCAGTGTCACCTGCCCCAGTGTCACCTGCCCCACTGTCACCTGCCCCAGTGTCACCCGTCCTAGTGTCTGCTGTCCCAGTGTTTGCTGTCTCTGAGGACACCGTGAAGACAGACCCTGAACCGGAGCCATCATCCAACCATAGGTCAGACTCTCCACATTCCAAGATCAGTACTGCCACATATTGAGTCAACCACCGACATAATGTTTGTCCAAAGACTTTCCCCCATGTTTGAACGCCATCATATTTAAACCGAAGAGTAAACACGACTTTGCTTTCAGATGGTTTCTTTGTCAATGGACTGAACTGCAGTGAATGAACGCCCGTTGAATGTTTGTTCTCGTTCTTTGAACACGTATGATGGAGCGCTGCCTTGGAATTTCACGTGTTTGTTCTTCATCTGTCTCCACAGCACCGACGTTGACACCCTCACCGCCTTATCCGACACTCTCATTTCTTTCGGCACGAGTTCAGCCAGGTATTAGCAGAGAAAAAGATCAAATCAGCAGCAATCAATACAGAAACAGTGTTTATTGAGTATTACATTTGTGGTTATTGTGGTTTTTGATTTATTTTTCTTCATCTATTTTGACAGTCTAATAGACACTCAGGAAGAGAATGATGCGTCTGACCCTGTTGCACCAGCTCCAGACAGGTACACATTTTCATCAGGTCACAAATTACACAGTGCAAATCATAACCGCTTAGAAAGCTATAAACATCAGTGCAATTTCAGTCTGTTTATTCCCCATCCACTCCTTTCGCGAGTGCCATGTTATTCTCGTTCTGCCGCTATACCCCTCCAGCTTAATACGCCATCAAATGCTAACAGTTTATGTCTCCTCCAGCTTTAAGAATGATGAGCCAGCTTTGGCAGAGGAAGAAGGAGGCCCCGTGGAAAGTCACGTAGAGGACGGGTATGAAACCAGAGACTTCCTCATTCATGTCATAGTAGAAATGGCTCATTTATGATTGCGGCTAATTGCCACTGGGTGCAAATCAACCTCAAAATAGCCCACATCGTAAATACACGTTCCTTGAAACTGTCATAAGAGGACATCTTCTGCCAAATTAGACATGATGAAATGTGATGGTGTGTGTGTGTGTGTGTGTGTGTGCGTGTGCGTGCATACTTGTGTTGCCGGAGCAGGTGTAGTAATACTTCTCTGCATATTTGTCTGCAGTGCTGAACGAGAGCCAACCCCAGAGCTCAGTAACTGTATAGTACTGACTGATGATCTTCTGGCTCTCACTAATGGGTTTGTTAAAAATACATTGCTACTGATTGTTCAAATAAAGCAATCCTAGAATTAGCAATTATGACTTCTGTAAGTACTGTCCTCAAACTGGCCACAAGGGGGCAATGTTGTACTTCTAATAATAACTCTCTCGGCTACCTCAACTGCCCTCTTCTTGTTGTGAAATCTCTGAATTCCCCCCGCCCTCCCACCTCATGTTCTTCCTCTTTCATCCCCCTTTCCCCCTTTACAGCCCAGAGGAGTTGCCAGAGCCTACTCCACCCAGCCCGGGTCGCTGGAGCCACGAGCTGCTCGGCGGACTAGAAAGGTATAGGGCGAGCTATTTGTCACCCAAGACCCCGAATAGAAAAGTTATGCAATGAATTGTCCCTTCTTCGGCGAAAAATCAATATCCTGCTTGCCAGTAGTTATTGAATCAAGGTTTTTTTTGCTCTGTGTGTATTTGATTGTATATATATGTTGTGTCTCGTCAGTCTCTCAGACACGGCAAAGACCAGCGACACCCTGGATCTCCTGGCTGATGATGTCATCCCCATCGACACAGAGGCAGACAGGTGAGAGAGACAGGCATGTGATGGCCTCGCCTCCCCATCTCCCTCCCCCTTGCCACCGTTAAAGCTTCTCACAAGAGGTGAAAGAGTATGAGCAACCCAGCTCCCTGTTCCCTGAGGTGTAGGCGTTTTTATAAACCCCCCATATCCCTCCAAAGTTTGATCCAATCGGGGCCTTCCCCTACTTCCAGCATTCTGATTTAACCCCTGCTTAGCGGTGGATGGGAAACAAAGCAACAAATCCCTGATGGGGACTGAGTAATACTTTGAAATAGAAAGCCACGTCTTATCTGCGCACGACCGGAATTAGAAGAGAATGTTCTGTACTGATTAGTATTGGGGCTTTGTTTTGTCTCCCCCAGCCTCAGCACTGAGCAAGAGGAGGAGACGGATGAAGCAGCCAAAGGAACACAAAGGTAGAAGGAGATGACGGGATGCTCTTAAACAATTATCTGGCCGTGCAGAGCCGTTCCTGCGAAGAAATGCATTCTGTTCAGACAATGCTTTGCAATGGTTTTACACTAACTCTGCTTGAAACGGTGCTGTGTCACTCTGCCCACCAGCCCCACAGAGACAGTCACCATCAAAACTGTGATCATAACTGACACACACACACACTCAAAAACACACAGATATATATATATGCAAGCTTCTGTTGTGTTGTACTGTGTGTCAAGATGCTCCTCACCTCCCTTGATGGTTAAGTGGGTTTAAAGCTGGAATTGTAAATAGTGCACGAGAAGCACGATATTGACCTCTGCTCGCCTTCTTTTCTCCTCCCGTCATGCCATCCATCCAACCCCCCCCCTCCACCCTCCTCTCTCACAACCAGCAGTGTAGAGGATAGCACAGGTGTATGTAAGCTTATTTCAAGGTATTTTACCCCACATGTTGGCATTTTCAAGAAATGTCAGTTACCTTAAAAAAATTCAAGAAACTTATACATGATATACATTTTCTCGTGTCAAGTAAATACCTTAAAGTTTAATGAGATCATGTTATCCCACAATGGGAAATAAGCTTGATATCTCTGAATACAGACAGGGGAAAACATTTGCCAATATTGGTGTTTTATGTCGTGTAAACGGTAATTATGGATTGAGACTAGATCCTTGTAATTTTTGTCATACAAGCAAAAGAATTGTGTTGCCATTTGTCCAACACATCCAGATTGTGATTGTGATTGAGTCTGGCCCCGGACACTTCCATGTTCCTGTTTACCATTCAAAGTGCATTGAGGCTTTCCATTATGAGTCACTGTGATCAGAATTCCTCCAACACACGATTGGGCCATGCTGACAATTGAGAGTGAAATCAGTGTGAAATTGTTTTTCAGCTTGGCTGATCCGTTTGATCCATATCCGATAGGGACCACATCCCCTAACAGGTAATCATATTGGTTTGGAGCTGTGACTGTTTTCCAGCCAGCCAGATAGTATCTCGCCATGCATAATGCAGCGCTTTCTGATTATGGGCCACTTTTCTGTATTGCAGCTCCTCTGACCTGCTTCAGCCCCTCTCAACCCGTTCCATCAACAGGTACTGGGACGAGAATGCAAATCCTTGTCCTCTATATCGTATCCTCAGCTTGTGTCACTGATAATGTTCCTATATAATGTGATAATTACGACAACTGCTTCACTTTGTAGCCTAGTGTAATAAGTTATCAGTGACTGTCATACCTGATATACTAGCTATCAACACGGAGGCTGGCTGAGGTGTCTTAGTGTGATGCTAATGCTGAATTTCCCGCAGCTCCACAGATCTCACGTCACATACTGACCTTGAGGAAGAAGATCCAAGTCCAGACATCAAGTGAGGCTTAGGCACTTTTAGTGGTATCATCATTACATACACTATATATATATATACTATATATAGTGTAAATACTCTGTATGGGGCCTGTAGTGTTTGTGAAATTCCAATGTTTTATGTATGTGTTGCAGTATGAGTGGTAATGCGTTGGAATCCCTTGCAGAGGACATCATCCCCATTGACACTGACACTAAACGGTATTAAACTGAGTCTGGGGAATAATTGTGTTGTGTGTATGTGTGAGTGAGCGATGGAGAGGAAAGGATGAATGCGGGCCAATAGAATCCATTTTCTCAAACTTCACATCCCATTAAGCTCGATCTGTGGTAACGTCTGCGCCTTCCTCCCTCCGCTACGCCTCCTCAGCCTCAGCACCGGCCGATCATGGACACGCACATGGGAGACCACGCAGGAGAGGTGATGACACACTCAGATTTTACTCTTACACACAATGCAGTCGAGCCAGGGCTTCATTCATCTTCACTCATCCATCCACGTCCACTGTGTGCTAAAAGCCTTTCACTGTATGTTCCTCTCAGCCATGAGGATGTACCTGCAGGTCACGACGAAGATCAACAGACACTGGTCACGTTTGAAAGGAAGTAAGTCACCTTTTTTATTAAAAGCTCCGGGTGCATGTCTGCCTCTTTTTATTCCCATAACCCCCTTCCCTTTTCACGATGCTGAAGTAGGCTTTTGCAGCATGAACACTCACTCATTGAGCCAGAAGACATTGTGCGTTGTTGCTGCTGAAAATAGGTCAAGATTTTCTTACAACTTTCCCTCACAAGTGTGGTAAACAGATCCCCTTCCGGCCATTGACAATGTATAGAGCTTTATTTTGTCATCTCCTTGTGGTACAATATCATGTCTTTGTTTGTGCTCAAGGTCCACTGAGAATGACTCCCCATGGGACAGATGGACCTCACCCACTGTCTATACTACCACTACTACAGAGGATGAGGAGGAGGAGGAGGAGGAAAGGTATCACCGCTATAGCTTATATGCAGTATAACGTATATACAGATTAAATCACATTATTTTAGCTACATTAGGAATTTAAGACATGATTATTAGGAATTTAAGGAATTTAAGACGTGATATTCCTTCTTTAATGCTGGTGCTTTCTCAGCTGTATCGCCAGACTTAGAATAATGCTGGGATGTTCTCTGTTTTGTAGCCCCGAGGACACAGAGACAGTCACGACCATCACCACCATCAGGTGAGGACAAACCTTCACATCACACTTACTTACTTTCAGTGATGATACAGAGTTGGGTTAGGCATGAAGAATGGAATGAAGGAAAGGGGGTGGTGGGGTTGGGCACATACGTAATGGTTACTATTAGCATGAATGGAAGTAGGGCGTAGGATGAGGCAACGCTGCAGTACAATAGAAACAGACCACACCTCGGTCAATAAAACCGGAAAGACCAAATCACTGTCTCACTAAACCCTCTAGAAGTGTGAATCAGTGCATCACGACTCGCTCGCTGGATTGAGCCCGGCCTATCGACTGCTGCAGGCTATAGTAAAAACATTGCAACTTTTCTTTACTTCCCAGGGAGGCGTACAGCGAGCCAGAGCCTGCTATGGATCGGTGAGTTTGTTAACGTCAAACACGACGTAATGCAAGAATAGACTATCGTTTCCCGCTGTTTTGTCGTGATGCGCTTATTGCTTTTGTCAATACCTTCCTCCTCTCAGCGGAGCCGTCTGCTGTACAGACTGTATTTGATGTCATCTGGAAGTTTTAATTTTAGCAAGGATGCAGTAATACATAGTTAATCGATGTGTGTTATTCTTTGTGGAATGAATATCGGTGCTGATTTACTGAAGGGTATCAGTGTACTTGAAATCAAACATGCACTATCTAGTGTATATATAGGCCCTTTGCGTTTGGCTCCGTGTTTGTAATAGAGCTGGGCTCAGTTAGGGGGTGGGCCTAATGAGAGATTTAGGCCAAAGCCCTGTGGGAATGCAGCTGTATCCTCTCAGTGTGGATCTAAGCTTACCTGCAACCCCCCCCCCCCCCGTTCACTGGGTTAGGTGGACTTCTGAATCAACTCTGTTACCCATCCTGAACGACAAGCTCTCCTCTCCCATTATCTTTCAGTTTGCCCTCATTTCCTCCCCTCTCTAATTAGCAGTGCTTTGAGTCCCCAGATGTCAAATTAATGATGTGTATTAGAGTTGTCTTTTGATGTCAAATCAGAGCCTGTTAATCAGCATGCCATTAACAAGCGATGGGAGAACGTGATTATCTCCCAATCTACACTGAACAGATGTACAGTTCTTTATTCCTGTTTAACCCATCAACTCGTCTCAGACAGTAACAAGCTCTCTCTCTCTCTCTCTCTCTCTCTCTCTCTCTCTCTCTCTCTCTCTCTCTCTCTCTCTCTCTCTCTCTCTCTCTCTCTCTCTCTCTCTCTCTCTCTCTCTCTCTCTCTCTCTCTCTCTCTCTCTCTCTCTCTCTCTCTCTCTCTCTCTCTCTCTCTCTCTCTCTCTCTCTCTCTCTCTCTCTCTCTCTCGTGTGTTATGAAACCTATTCCAGGACCTTGGACAGAGAAGATGACCAGCGCATCCAAACACCAGAACCCGAGTCCAAAAAGTGAGTCGAAGCAAGAGTACACATCAAAACAGTGTGTGTGTGTTATGTGGGTGCATCTCATTCACGCCTCTCTCTGTTTGCTTCCTCAACTCCACCT
The DNA here is from genome assembly GCA_034670385.1 of Hoplostethus mediterraneus. Lineage (NCBI taxonomy): Eukaryota > Metazoa > Chordata > Actinopteri > Trachichthyiformes > Trachichthyidae > Hoplostethus > Hoplostethus mediterraneus. The sequence goes on along the minus strand of JAXDDW010000049.1, from coordinate 1,362,264 downwards.
CCCTGCCTGCTCAAGGGGGGTTGTGTATGTGAAGGAGTACGTCAACGCCACAGAGCTGTCCTCCACAGACGGCAGAGAGAGGTAAAACATCATTTACACATTCAGATCACAATAATACCTGGTAATATTACTAAATAAATGGCGCTACTTCACCATTGGAGTGGTTAGCAACATTGTTAGGAGTTATTTATTGCTCTCGTGTCCTTTTTTAGTGGATCCGACTATTTGACATCAAGCTCCACCGGCTACTCCTACAGCAGCCCCTCCACCTACTCCAGGTAATATCATCACTCCGTCAACCCCCAGTCTCAACCCTGGGTCCTTTCTCTCAGCGCTGAGGAAACTAGATATGTGTAAGCAGTAAGGTGGAAGTTCCTACCAAGCCCGCTCATTAGGAGGCTAAGCGAGGACATCAAAGGATTGTTTACCCTTATTAAATTCCCTCACACGGGCCTGAAAAGGGGCCGCGGGTTATTTCCACGCGTCAGAAAACTGCATCTGAGTCGGTGCCCCAATTAACCTCGCCTATCGTCTCAATCTCTGCACCTCCCCCCCCCCCCCCCCCCCCCCCCCCCCACCCAAGGGATTCGGTGTCGTCCACCACCTGTACGTATTGCGGAGAGCTGGTGGGCAATGACGCAAAGATCACCATCGAGCACCTCAGTATCCACTGCCACCCTGACTGCTTCAAGGTAAGTCTTTAAATAAATTACTATGTAAGCAAAACCAGCAGGGGGTCGACAATGTTTAAGGTTGGACGCTATATATTATTGTGCAATAGGCTCCAATTTGAGCTTCTAGTGTCACAGTGCTGCTGCTTTTCTACTCTGCCGGGTTTCATTCTCGCTGTCTGATCAGGGAACGAGTTAGACCCGGCTGACTTATCTCATCACTGCATTTTCTAATGATATTCTCACCATGTTTCAGTGTGGCGTATGCAGTCAGCCTATGGGAGACCTTATCCACAGTTTGTTCCTACATGGTGGGAAAATCCACTGCGAGAGCTGCTACTCCAAAGCCCTTGACTGATTGCCAGTGCTCTTCAACAACGTGCCGTCCTCGTCGCTTTCCCTCACGTTGGTTTCCATATAAAAAGGAAAGGACTCGTCTTTCACAACGTTTGGACTGTATTAGACTTGAACTTAGGAATCATTCTTTGGTTTGGGGTGATCAGACAGACTGTTATGGTGAACAATATGATTACTTAATGTTGATTCTTATATTAGTTTAAGTTTAAAAGTCCATTTTCTAAAACACATGCGTTTTTTTAAGTGATGATGATGAAGATGTGTCAATAAACTATGAAGGATATGTCTCTAAAACAATACCAGGCTAACGCTGGTAGTTGGGTACAATATGGAAGGTTAAGCAAAAAAAAAAGATGAGTTTCAAAATGTTACATTTGCTTTGTTTATCTTGATACAAAATACCGTTCACTTTCTGTGATGCTTTAACAAAATAAAATGATTCATATAACCATGGTATAAATATGAGATATAAAGATGGTGTACTAGCAAGTGTACAAGATTGTCATGGGTGAACAGCTACATGTTATAGAAAAGAAATGATTTAAAAATTATTATATTGCACATGTGATGATACTGATAGGGTAACAGAAAATCTCCAGTATTATGAAGTATGTGCCACAGAAATCCATGTACTGTTACTGAAGGATAATACTACACAAACAGAGTGGTGAAGTCCCACCGGGAAGTTGTGTAAATATTACATTTGCCTTTTTCTTCATTTCTTGGTCACAAACACAATTTTCTTTGCATAGGCACCAGTAGCTGTATAGAAACTACTGCTGGGTAACTGTAAATAAGGTAATGCAGTTCACTGACTACAGTCTTGATGGGCTTCGCACACAGCCAGGCAGAGTTCCCTTGGTACGAGTTGTTGGCAGAGGCCCAATTCAATGAAATTCTGCTGCCCATGGGAAACACCTCCCTGGAACTACTGCACTTGCACACAGTTAATATTAACAACGCACAGTGGAGCACGGAGGATGATGGCACCTCGGTTATGGACATAAAATTGGAAAAAAATATATTAACAAGATATAACATTCTAAAAACATCAGATTACTTAACTTGGGGAAAATTTTAAAAAAGTCATCTTAGCTCAATGAAATGTGAAATGTTATTGAGTGTTATAATGTTGGCTCATGTAAGTAAAGAGGAGTAATTTATGCTACTTTCCCTCATTTAAACGGAGCACTGAGGGCATAATAATAAGGGACACTCCTGCTATTCTGGATGGATTCCCACCCTCCATTTGTCCCAAGGCCTGTGTCAGTGTTTTCCTCTGGCTCTCCTCACAGCAATGTTCTGGATGTGCTGCCACAGCAGTGAAGGGTCTGATTCGTTATGTCTTATCAGAGACTCCAGCCCTTCTGCTTGGTCCAGGCTCTGCCAGTAATCCTGAGGCCATATCTGCAACCATCTGCAGACAGATATACAAACAGATTAGGCTCCTCACATCTGAGGCTATTCTAACGAGAAAGGCAATTAATCAGAGCTGTGATTTCTCCCCACCCCCCGGGACATCACTGCTCCCCTAGAAGAACAGAGAATGATTTGTTCTTGCTTTCACACAGTTTCAGACAAATTTACCCATCATCTGCAGGAATATCTCGGACGTCTCCATAACCCGGGCTGGGCAGGGGGCATCCCATGTGGGAGTTATTGGCCATCTTAGGTTGAGGAGGTGGGTTCTGCTTAGGGGCTTTCCTATAGGCCCGTTCCACTGCCAGTCTAGCATTCTCCCGGTCACACACGTAACACTCGAATCCATTAAGGTAGTTGGGCTTGCTCATGTCATTGACCCCCCACTCGCGGGTCTCCAGCGCCTCCAGCAAACGAGTGTTGGTGACGCGGCCGGGGTTCTTGAACTCCAAATACCTCCCATATTCGTCGTCGTTCTCGTCCAGCGACTTGAGGAAGTCGGCCAGATCCTTCGGAGAGGGGAAGTCACTCATGACGACGGCAGAGTGGTCGTTGGGCATCCAGTCTGCCGCCGAAGAGGAACCGCGATAGACGGGCACGCAACCCTGGTGCAGAGGGCGCCACAACTTCTCCGTCATGTAATCCGGGCACAGGCCGTTTTCCAGCGCCAGGTGGAACTTGTAGCGTGCCACAAAGCTCATGAAGTGGGCTTCCTCGCCGGTGGCCGTGGCGGTGTCCTCCAGATGCTGCGGTAGAGGTTTGTTGTTCAAGCATTTCCCATAAGAGTCCACCTAGAGAGAGACAGTGTGTGTGTGTGGGAAGGTAGACAAATTGGAGGAGGAAGTGATGAGTAAAATGACAATGAGATGCAGTATTGATGATGTAGACTTTGATAACGAGACATTCCTAATCAAACCCTAGCAACTACTGGCATTACATTCCCTGATGAAAATTAGGATACGACACTAAGACAGCCTCGTACTGTACCTCAATGTACTTCATGAGCTCCCGGACATATCGGTCTCTGTCCGATGGCACATCGCAGTGAGATTGCATGTAGAGCACAGGGGCCAGGCCCTCCCTCCTCCAGCGGTTCTTCTCCTCGAGCGACACGGCCACGGGCTCCAGCAAGTAATCCAGAGAGGGCAGCCACTGCAGCGTCAGAGGATAGTCTGACTCTCTGCGGAACGTGGCGGTGTAGTTGAACAGCCGGATTCCCGGGCCGTGGGAGAGGACGTAGTTATTCATGGGCGACTCCTCGTGGAACAGCGCCCAGGTCTGGTGGTGGAGACGAGGGAGGGGCGCCTCGTACGCCCGGAAGTCCGTCCCATAGAAGATGATGGATGCTGTCCGTTTGTAGAACTGGACCTTTCAAGATCAAGTTTAAAGTTTATTTGGAGAATAACTTGAGATGATGATTATTATTGTGTGCATGCATCTTCCCTGTGTCCAGGGGTGGTAAAAAAGTAGAAAGTAAAGCTCCAGAAAGTAGAAATCCTAACCACGAATTTGCTCCAACCTGGCTCTTACCAAGATGAAGAGTTGTGCTAATTAGAATCACCTGGTATATGGGATGGGTGGAGGAAAAACATGCTCAGTACTTCTACTTTCTACATCTACTTTTTACACCCCTGCCTCTGTCTAAGCCAGGAGTTACAGTAACAAGCTTTGTGAGTAATTCTGGTACCTTCCGGTTACTTGTGACCAGGCAGGAGGAAGTGGCACAGTCGATGCGTTCTGAGTCTCCAGGAAAATGGGGGAAAAGCCCCGTGCTCCACCAGAGGAGAATAGGCAGCTCCTTGTTGCTACGGGGGTCAGTGTTTCCAGGGCCACGGTATGAAGCGATGGAGGCGAACTCCATCATGTCTGACAGAGCACTCTGGGGCTGGAAGGCTCCTCGGTCCCCTGCATCCAAGGGCTCCAGAGGAGTGTCAGGGAAGGAGGCGAAGGAGGCCCATACCCAGCACAGGAGACCCAGCAGTCCCAGACACACATAGGGCACCAGCCTGCCCCCCACTGCCATCTGTAAGGAAGATTGGACAAAAATCACACACATTTTACAGAGCAGCATTATTCAGACACAGGTAGGTTACTAATCAAGACCATAGAGCAAGCCAATTAACCATATCTCTAATTTATCTCTGGGTTTAGACGTGCAGAGATTCACAAAGTGTCCTGTATCAGTAAAGTGCAGCCCTGCTTTGGAACAGGCAAACCAAATGAAGATGTTATGGTTGGCATTCCTGAGCTGATAACGTTGTTGGCAAGTCATTTACTTTACTAGCCAACCTAGCGAGTAACTCGCTAACTATATCCTGTCGGTGTTGGGGGAGCATGCATCGATATCCGAGTAAATTTAACGAAATGTATCCTGTCCTACCATGGCCAGTGCAATAAGCACATGAAGGTACGCTTCTCACAATCCTTCAATCCCAACGCAGAAAAGCATAGGCTATCTTCTGTACACGTAAATATTAGCTTTGAGGAGTGTTGGTAACAACTAAGATGCTCTCTAGTAACACTAGTAAACGGTGAGGGAAAAGCACAGCGGCTAAAATCTTCGTCTGCAATTTCAACTTTTGACCATTAACGCCCAATTTGTTTTTGGTCTCCACCTACTGGACTGGAGCGGCGGACGTTTGTTTTTGTTGTCTTTCCCGACTTTTCGTCGAGTGTTGTGAGTTGACCAGTCAGTCAGTGCATGTATATTAGTAACCTCAGTCGGATACCAGAAGGATATACTCTAAATAGTAACAGTGACACTCAGTGACACTTTGTTATTGTGAAAACACAAATGGTTACACTAACCCTGTGGACTCTAGGACCATGTGGCTCGTCTAGGCGGCGGGTACGTGCGGAGCTCCTCGATGGGGACGCGCACGACACTGAATCTCAGATGCAGGGCAGCTGGGAAAGCCGCACAACACCAATACTTTGGTACGGGATGAGTAAAGAAGATTTTTATGATAGTAGGAGTCATTTAGAAATGTTTGTGTCTGCTTAGATTCAGTTTTATTTCTTGTTTGAGTCGCTTATTCACTGTTATCATTGTGAGGCTAATGGTTAGCATGATCAGCCAGGGATGTCAACAAGCAACAGCAGCCACATATGTAATGGGTAGCCGGTTAGCTAGTTAGCTGGACTTGGGGGGGTGGGGGGTGCTAAACCGCTATATAACAGTTGAATTGGTTGATGTCACGATCCTTTAAGATATTTTTATTCCGCTTTATTGTTAACTACACGAGCACTGCGTTGACACAGTTCAAACATGAAGCATCTGTTCGTCAACGAGGCAGTTTGATCAGGACTGGCCAGACAGTTTGACAGCAAGCTGGTTCATGTTTGCGGTCAGCGCAGGCGCAGTGGATTCCCAAGTCAGCCCATGCTCCTGACTCACCCCTGTTGTTGTTGAACCGGACTCCCACACCCAGTATATTATGTATTTGATTGCATAAAACTAATGTCGTCCTTTTATCTTTTGGAATAGTGTTTGTTTACGACACTAACATGGACTGGCACTGCTGGTCACTTCAGAGGTCCAGGGTTAGTAGGAACGCATGTGTAGATCATCATGACACAGTATTATCATCTAGAACTCAATAAGGCTGTAACCAGCCAGAAGTGGCGTACTTACTTCAGAGCCATAACATGCAAATCAATGAGCAGCTAAACTGAGCTGGGGCAGAGCTGTCGGTCATTCACCCCTTTTAGTGTGTCCATGAAACTAGTCAAGCATAACTCTTTGATGTGGATTTTTTTTTGTTAGAAGTCAAGGTTCATTTGTTGTTGAAGACAGACATTGTTGGAATAGCTTTACTTTTGCCCTCTGTATTTTATCTACTTGATCATCAGCTAACTGAGCCCACATGCTGGTTGGGTGTTTTTTCAGAAGTCAGTATCTTATTTTTTTTTTGGAATGGGCTAATGTGATTTGGGCCTTGTCTGTTTTTTTTCTCTCTCAAGTAAGTATTCTTTTTGTCTTTTTGCCAATTGTAGGTTAAATTGACCCTGGTCTGCCACCTGATGTGGAGGCCTGGTCTCGGTGGTCTGTAACCCAGTGAGGAGGCCTAGCTGGGTGGGAGGAAGCGTGATGAGCGGGAAGAGCCTGCTGCTGAAGGTGATCCTCCTGGGGGATGGTGGAGTGGGCAAGTCCTCCCTGATGAACCGCTACGTCACAGACCGTTTCGACTCCCAGTCCTTCCACACCATCGGTGTGGAGTTCCTCAACCGGGACCTGGAGGTGGACGGGCGCCTGGTCACTCTTCAGATCTGGGACACAGCAGGCCAGGAGCGCTTCAAGTCCCTGCGCACTCCCTTCTACCGTGGCGCCGATTGCTGCCTGCTTACCTTTGCCGTAGATGACCTGCAGAGCTTCCAGAACCTGGGCTGCTGGAAAAAGGAGTTCATGTACTACTCGGACGTTAAAGACCCTGAGCGGTTCCCTTTTGTGGTACTGGGCAATAAGGTGGACAAGGAAGCGAGGGAGGTGGGGGAGGATGAAGCACGGGCCTGGTGTGAGGAGAACGGCTGCTGCCCCTACTTTGAGACCAGTGCTAAGGATGACACTAATGTCACAGCTGCGTTTGAGGCGGCCGTCAGGGAGGTTCTGGCTGCTGAGGACCAGATCGACCATGCGCTGCTGAGCAGCACAATCGATCTCCATGGCAACCGCAAAGCGTCCCGCTCTTCTTGCTGCTGATTGTTTCTGGTGTACCCCTCTTTAATGTCTCTGGCTGAAACTTGCCCGCAGCAGTTTTGGAAGCCAGCGAGGTTTTGTCTATGGTACACGTAGGTATGAGCTACTGAGTACAGTATCCACCAAAGAGTGTGTGGATAAGATACAGCTAGTCTAAAGAGTGTTGTGTCACAGATTCAGATGGTTGGGTTATTGCTCCAATCAGGGTGCATTGTAACAGGCACACTCAGTTTTCCTACTTGCACAAGAAATTATCACTTTTATCCAGCTTAAGCTTTGTCTGCCTGTGCAGGGGTTTTATTAAATAGGCCTCTACAGTAATTATTTCCATTTGTCCCGTGTTGATCCAGTGGACCAGTGGAATATTGTCCACAATTCTCCATCCTCTCCCCAAGAGCACAGTCTGTTGTGGCACAGCAACATAGTCCTTGTACTGTAACTGCTCAACTGTCTGTAGGCTGATTTTTTCCAGGGTTTCAGGGATACTTTGAATGCAGCGTCGCTTCATCTCATTGTCAGATCTGTGGGATAGCTAGCAGGAATCCAATACATGGACACAATGTCTGTAAGTGACTCTGTTCCCGATCTAATAAGACACTGCGCTTGAGAATTGACAACATCAATATGGTGACAAACATATATTGAGGTACCGGGAGGATAAATGATTGCTGCACAAAAAGGGAAGATGACCCTGTTTGTCTTCAAAGGGAAGCAACTCGTGAGCTGTAATCTTACAGCCCTACTAGCAGTGGGTACAAGCTATTATGGTACTCTTACTCTATTGTGGTACTCTTATTCATTTGATCATTATGTCTATTGCCACGCCACCACAGCTTAGCGAGAGGTGTTGGGTGTCCAAGCCCTGCGGTACTGGATCATTGTTATTTCCCTCGACTTAGGTACAAGAGCCTGTTTACCGGGTACATTTGGGCATTTCTTGAAGTTCAGAAATATTGATTGCTGTTAATAAACTGCTGTTTCCTGTGAAGCACATTTCCATCCTCCAACAACTTGTTTTTTTTGGCAGGCCCACTTTGTTTAGACATTGATTGTGGTCTGATATTTACTTTGGGCTTCAGTTTGATCAGATGTTCATTGGGGTTTTCCTTGATGAGGAGAGGTGGTCTTGATTATAATAATAATGATTAATGCATGTTTGTAACCCGGTGTGTCTGCCTCGCTGATTGCATTGGCAGGTCTTAACATTCCAGTCCTTGAGCTTTGCCTACATTTGGAAGGTCTCCTCTGCTCTACTGATGTATTACGTATGCCTTGTCCTGTCAGCTTACTCTAGGTCTGAATGTGAATTAGCCTGAGCACAAGGAAAACATTACCTTTTACTGTGTGGATTGTGTGGAGAATATCTCTGTAATGTTTAACCGTGCTCAGGTGACTGGTACTTTTATCTTATTTTTACATCCAAGTTTACTTACCACAGGTATGTTTGACTTTTGTCCCTTTTGGTTTTACTGTCGGTTAGAGGTCATTGGTGTCCGTCTGTCTGAAGGGTTCAGAAAATAATATGGCTGGTGTTTGATGCTTCAGACAGACATTTACATTGTTTTGTTTTCAGTATTTGAATAGTTGATTTAATAGTATTTAGTAATGCATCTACTCTAACAGCCAAGCCAGTGTTGCATAAATACTATAAAACTGTTTTTGTCTCTTGCATGTACATACATGGTTAAGTTACATGTTCTCATACCTCTTATGTTCTCATGTACTCTCTCGGCTTGAGATCAGGCCGTTTGCCTTTCAATTGAAAACTTCAAATTGCATCATATCCCAGTATGCTTGCAGCTTAATGATGGCCATTACAAGAGCTTCGATGTGAAAGTTAAACCAATATTAGCAAGTACTGTCTGGTTGGCTTTCATTCTATTTCTTCAGTTTATTCCAGGCCTATAGAAAATGGCCTGTTGACTATACTATTACTATAAAGTATTTTATGAAGTGTGTTTGAGTACAGGTACCTGTACAAGATGAGAGAAGACTGTGAACTAAGTAGGGCATTTTAACAGATAGCTGTTGGCCTACATTAATGCTAAAGGAAAATGAGGGCTTTTACGTGTTAAGCAGAATACTGTACCATCTCATCTCCTACCCCTTTAAGATGATGTAGCGTACCATAACATGAGCTTGAATTCTACCATGCGATACCTGAGAGTCAAAGAACCTGTAATATAAGCTAGGAGTCTTTTTGACAACCTGTTGATCTCATGATGCCGTCTTATCTCACTGTAAACAAATGTCAGATTTTCTTTTTCAAGTTTATGTTGCAGTAATGTCGAATGTAAAAACAGATCCATACTAATGGCTTGTGTAAATTGCAAAGGGCATTCATTTTATAATACTGTACAAAATGGTACTGAACGTCTATTCCACTCACCCCAGTGTGCTTACCGCGGTGTGACAGGATGTGTGCCCTGATTATCTGTTGTGGATCCAATGTACAACTTCCTTTAGCCCTCTTCTTGCACTACAGAGAATAAGACTAACTGGCATAGTATACGAATACCATCCAATACTCTACTGCAAATAAAACACGTGACATACCAAAAGGAGGAACCGTCTTTGTGGTTTTCGTGCTGACCCTTGTGAGACATTGAACACTTTCCATACTTTCCTTTCATGAAAACTATATCAAGCAAGCACTGCATCTTTATTTGAGAAATCAGGCCTAGGCAGGAAAAAAAAGAGACAAAAGATTCTTACTCTGCCATTCAAAGATCAGTGCATATACTTTGTAATCCTCTGACTTGAGGAAATAGTAGCTAACTCCATACAGAAAGTATTGATTCTATTGACATGGATCATATACAGAACAGAACATTTTGGAAAGTAAGCGCTAAAACCTTGTGGCTCAGTCCAAAGACCTTAAAACAAAAAGGAGACAAAACCTCCCAACTGCAGTGGTATCATCTTACAAATACCTTCAGACCTAACAAAATACTTCTTAATCAACACAACAAAACAATGTAGGGAATTAGAGCAACAAATGCTAACACTGTGCTTCAAAATACGCTTTAGAAAACGATCTCATCTTGACGACCAGCTCAGTCGTGACCGCGAGGCAGCCGGAGACACTGGCGCTAGGTGTCAGATGTGTTTGCGAGATAGGGCGAGCACAGTGTCCCTCCTCTGTCCTTCTGCAGCCTCCCATACAGACCGGAGCCCCTCCTCATCTCCTCCTCCTGCTGCTCCTTGTGCTTCAGCTCCTTCAGCTTCAGGTACATCTGGTTCACCGCCAAGAGGAGGGAACAGTGCACCTGTGGACAAAAGCGGAGAGAATACAAAACACCAAGGCCCCTGGATGTGGCACCGGGCCAGGGAAGGGGTGCCTGCTAAACTACACACAGCACTTGCACAGAGCCATGCAGACAGAGGTTTTCTGAGGCCGTGCACAAATACGTCAAAGAATATTCTTTTATTATCAAATATTACCAACACGTGAAAACATTTAACAAACAGCCAGCTGCCACTTCACAAAACCAACAGCTGAGTGAAGCTTCCTCCAAATTGAATAATCTACTCATGTTGCAAAAAGGTTTTGTTAGTAATATCCAAAGTGTAAAAAGTATCAGTAGTAAATTCACCTACGGTAAGTAAAAAAACGTGTTATACAATAACTACAAAAACATCCTAGAGAATTAGAGACAAAACAAAGCTGTCCTATCTCTATAATAGTACCTCAGTCATGCATTAACAGGGAGGGGGGGGGGGGGTCACACCTCAACAATGTGTTTTAGGTCTAATAATATGAGGTCGCTAGATAAAGTAAAGCACCTGTAGTACTTTGGCCATCTCAAAATTATGAGAGAAACAATTTCAGACCTTTCTAGATCAGTATAAACCAACTTCACAAGTATGTCCCTTTTCTTTTATCAGAAAGAAACCGTTCAAATAAATCACTTCGCTCGTTGCTCTGAATCCATCGCTTCAATTATTGGGGAGTGGGGGGTCATATAGCACTGTGTGTGTGTGTGTGTGTGAGTGTGTGTGTGGGTGGGTGGTTGCAGTCACAGAAGGGCTGTATTCAGGCTTTTGAGGAGTCCTGCCCTCTCTTTGTCCAGAGGACTCTCTCCCTTGACATTGTAATATAACCCTGGGCAGAGGCTTCTAGCGCAGGTGGCCCCCACAACTGGCCCCTTATTGGCCGGCTTTTTAAAGCGGGCGTGACTCCATTGTTGAGGCTTTTCTCGAGCCCGTGAGAAAATGTCCTGAGGTCAGAGTGAGACTGCAAATGCATGCTTGTCTGGCACCATGGCAACCAGATGTGAGGGATGGTAGCCATAGTAACCTATAATCCCTACTCCCCATAACATGTTTAGATGTGCATGCACTGCAAAACAAATCGGTTATGATATTGGTTACCTGTGTTATTTTGTTAGGGGCATGCTCTTTGCAGTTAAGAGTGATGGGAAGCTAAAATGTATTTTACACACTAACCTCAGCAAATAACAGGAATATATATTTACAGATATTTTGGTGACATGGAAAAGGCTTAAAACATTGAAAAGAAAGACCTTAGCAGACAAGCTAAATAAAACAAAAGAGCATCTGAGCATTTTCAATGATATTCTTCCCAAACAGAAAAAGGTAAAAATAGAAAGACAATCTGAAGAGGAAAATGACAGATTGGTAAATGAGTCCGTGGCCCCAAGAAAGGCGACACCACAAGTGGTACTCTGGAGAAGAAGTGGCAGGAGAGAGTTGTTGCCGTCCCTTTAGGTCCCCGTGTTTGATGCGCAGTGGTGACAGAGCCGACAGGAAGCTGGCGAGCCTAACACCGTGCCCCTATGCCCTTTCTCCCCAGATACCGCAGAACCGCAAAGTTATAGGTGGTCGACACAATATAGGTCAGCTACGGAAAGAGAGGGGGGGAGACAGAAAGCGTCAGAGAGCACAAGACTTAATAGAGGATAAACCCATACACCATTACACTCAATAAATAAGAAAAAACAAAGCTGTTTAACTGCTGATGACATTAATTTAAATGGCAGATTCTTTCCATACAACGCTTTTTGTAATGGAGCATGCAAGTATAATGGGCACACCATTTCCCCCGGCTGGAAAAGCCAGCAGACATTACAGCATTATTATGATGTTTGTGTCAGCTGAGAGAAAAAGGAACAGAGAGCAATAGTACAGAAGTCATCAGTCATGGAGGTCTGAGATGCCTCACCGCCCACACTTTGAGCGTCACTAAGTCACATGAGCCCGCAAACACTATTGTGCAGCAGCCAAACTGGCCCCGGCCCGAGGCATAATCACTCACCAGAGCCAACAGAGTGATGCCCGCACCGGCGAAGGCAGCAATGTACAGGTCATAGGTCATTCGGTACTGATAAGAAGAGATCAGAGTCAGTGACGTTAACGTGACTGCTTTATTTCATGCCAGTTATACATTATGTATCGACGGCAGAACCTGAACCCTTTTCCCCTGCCACTCACCTCTCTGGTCTTGCAAATCGTGGACAGAGTCATTCCACAAGCCTTCCCTGGCATGGCGTTCCACGGTAGCAGCCCTGTTTAAAGATTTCACTTCTATTATTAATTCCATCTCTGAATTATAGACGATTAAAAGGTGAGACGCCCAGTTACACGGGAACACAGCGTTTGCCATATATGCGGGTTTTATCTCCTTTACCGTACTGCCTGGCGTCGACGCAGAGCTGGTTGATGCTCGCCGGGGTCTCCGTCAGGACTTCGATGGTGTGGCAGGTGGCGTCCATGTTGTAGAAGAAGTAGACGGGCAGGGCGGAGAAGGCGAACATCAACAGCCACAGCACAGCCAGGACGTACGTCACCGCTATGAACTGCAGCACGGAGGCACGGTAAAGCAGAATGAACACGGCACACGTAAAGAGATCTCAATCGGTTTCCTGTTTATACTAACTCACTTAGTACCCACTGATGACTGCATTCACTTTTTTATCTTCTAACATTTCCTTATTATCCCACCACTTCCATCCACTTTGCTCTGTCTTCAATATAGGCAGCTCACTGAACTGCTAAAACACACACTGTTATGCTTATCTTTGCAGGTCCCCAAAGGTTTTTTTTAATTTTTTATTTTTTTTTAGCAGCCCGAAGATTTTCAGCTCAGCACCACCCAGGAAGTGATATGTGTATTAATCCCGTGCAATCTCCAACCCTCTTTATTTGCCCCCGACTCTCACCGTGGAGCTGAGGCAGCGGCCACACATGGTGCTCCTGAACTCTCCGAAGGTTTGCTTGGCAGCGCTCGTGGTGTAGAAGCCCTCGGCCAGCAGCACGATGCAGTAGAGGAAGAAAAAGGAGGCCAGACCGTAGATGACATACTGGAAGTACTGAATGCTGAAGAGGAAGATGATGAAAGCGATGATGATGGGGTTCAAATATAAATCAGGTCACAAAGAATCTACACTAGCTAACCTTTATAATCCGACTCAAAGTCTACCGGAGAAATCCAAAGGGGCGAGGTTGAATAGACGCCCCTCAACGTTTGCCACTTACATGTAGGCGAGGGTGATGTAGTCCTGCAGGTTGCGGGCGAAGTAGGTCTCGATGAGTCTCTCGGTCTCGGTGAGCGCCTGGTGCCCGCAACCGCAGAAGAGGGCGATGCCGGAGAAACACAGCAGCGTGGCTACCAGGGAGCAGTATGGCACTCCACCCAAGCAGCGCATACAGCAGTCATAGCAACCTGGTAGACACAGCAGGTCACATGATGCGTTTTGATATGACATACGGCAATATACAGAAATCATCTATGGTCCCTGGTACAAATCAGATATTTTTTTAGATGAATTTCAGCTTTGTCAAAAATCACACAGTAGATGTAGCGGTCTCAGAAATTGAGACACTTTTCTTTTTTTTGTGATTTTATTTTATGTTCTGTTAAATAAATGCAATGATTATTTGAGTTTAAGGCGGTTAAAACATGATAATAATAATATTGGTTAAAAAAATATGGGTCACATGATTAGAGTTCAGAGTTCATCTAGATCAGAGTTATTGGTCCTAATGCATTATGGGTCATTTTGGGTCAAAGAAACAAGAAGGCATGTCTGTTTTTTGAGCAAAAGATTCTACGCGAGTCCAGAGGCGCACATGGTAATTTCCTTTATTTGAGTCTTTGTTTTGTATTTAAATGACATTTCTGTTGGACGCACATGTTTAGTTTTGTTATGTCTATTTCTTTAGAGTTTTCACGGTGTCTTTTGAGAGAGAAAAGAAAAGAAACCGTCAAAGACATCAGTACGAAGCGTGGCCTGTGGTTAATTGGACCTGTGTAGCTACAGTAGATAGAAACAGAACGATGATGGGTTGACATAGGTCATCGTTTGGTTTCAAACCCACAAGTACACGGTATGTGCCTCTGAGCAACCAGGACACTAGTCTAGAGAATATACGGGCCAAACTACAACATCCTCTCAAGGCAACGAGATCATACTCCTCTGTAACTATGGATTGAGCTGCAACCAACCAACACCCTGTCCTGTGAGTTGGGAAAGTCTGCTCACTCGGTACTGGTAAAGCTGAGCCTTCTTTCTCACAGTCATGTGCTTGAATGGATGCCAAGGGCCAAGGGCATGGGGATGTGCCTGCACTGACCCCAGCTCACACCCTGACTCCATTCACGGCCCAGCGTGGAGAGTGTGAGAAAAGGGGGAGGACAGAGAGGGGAGACAGCGTAAAAGAGAGAGAGAGAGAGAGAGGCTGCTTTTGTGACCGCAGAGACAACAGTCTTTGTCTCACAGCATCATGGGGATACAAGGGCCACCAATGTCAAGCAAACAAAGGCCAGAGGCACCTCCAAGCCTGACACACACACACACACACACACACACACACACACACACACACACACACACACACACACACACACACTGACACTGACACACACACACAACCTTTTGAGGAGCCACAGGAACAAGAAAGTGATAGCGGGGAGCTGTCTATGGCCGAAGTGGCAAAAAAGCAAATTTATAAACAAACAATGAAATTCTGTGGCTGAAATGTGTTTGTGCCATTGCACGCCCACACATGCAAACACAGATTCACAATGGAAGCAGACAGACTGTGGTTGGTACCATTACAGTAAGCACAGATGGTGGGAGGGGCAAGTAGATAGCTCTTTTAATTGGACACATGTACTTGTTGGCTGTTTGTTTGTTTGTGTGCGTGCGAGAGAGAGAGAGAGAGAGAGAGAGAGAGAGAGAGAGAGAGAGAGAGAGAGAGAGAGAGAGAGAGAGAGAGAGAGAGAGAGAGAGAGAGAGAGAGAGACCGACCAACTGTTTGATCAGTCTGTCATCCAGATTGCACAGTCTTACTATAGCAAGAAATAGCACCAAAATTAGTCTGCATAAATTAGCAAACTGGCCCATAACCATTTAATATCCATTCAGCATTATTAGACTGTGTCAACGTAAGCGGAAGTTAAACTAGGCCAATTATATATGTGCACAAATACATTTCTGATGATCACAAGTACAAGTAGCCCCAGTTTAGGCGCATTATCTAGAACAAAACATGATACAGTGTGACTGCGTGACCCTGTACGCCTCGAGAGCTACACCCCAGCACCAATTAGCCCCACTTAATGACATCACAAGCCAAGAAGGGGAAACAGGTGAAGTACATACTCTGAACCAGGGCAGTGCACGCGCAGTCTCGCGTTGTGACTCAAATGAAAATGTAGGCCTAGTTTTCAGAAGAAATGCAGAGCCGAGGCTACGTTCGGCCCTTTGAAATTGAGAAAGATTGCGACCGAAAGTAAATGCGACAAGGCTCCTCTGAAAGTAGCCCTGCCATCTCAAGCATGAAATAAATCTCATAATATCAGTGGAGCATCAGCCGGTGAGTAGCCGACCTCTACACTTGGAAAAAAAAACCCCTAATAACTTCTGATGCCCTCTTATAGACCCATTCATACCACTGGGCAATCATATGAAATTAAATTCAGATGATAGTACGGAGTGGTCTATTTGCGAAAAGCCAATTAAAGGTAGATGCCATTAGCTGGATTTACTTACCCATGTCTGGACGGATGCGTTCTGGACTTTGTTGGCTACTGCTGCTCGCACTGCAGCTGGTCCGATGATAATATGCGCAACTAGTCTTCGGCCCCCGTATATCAATCTCAACTCTCTTTCTGTTCCCCCCCAACAATGGACAGACCCGCCGATGACTGCAAGTCCAATCTTAAAGAAACAATGTCGCTTTTCAATGAACTGCGGGCCCGGGTTCAAGGCGGAGAATAATGATGAGGTCAAGGTTTCCTGCGCTGGCAGAAATGTACTTAGTTCATTGTTGGTACGCAGTAGCACCAGTCATTTGAATGAGTGCACTGGCAAAAAAAAACCAAAACCTCTTCAATTTTCAGCTACTTCTGCTGTGAGTCGGTCATCTTAACTCTCCGTACGGCATACAGTCTTTGGTTTGCCAAGGCTTTTTGTTTTCAAAGACTCCCTGGAGTGGCAACATTTCCAACATGAGAAATACAAAGGGAGGAAGGAGAAAACAGCTCATGGATCATGCAGATTGACTATGCGGCTGAAGGAGATGAGATGCCATGTGTCCATGAACAACGACAGTGATTTATCTGCGGTTGGAAAACATATTACAGGATGGACAGGTGATGTCCTCCAGGGTTAGGAGATGATGTTCATTATCTGTTATTCACGCACTTCTCCTCTCGTGTGATATTGACAGTTTAGCGTCAGGGTGTGGTATATCTCATCACGAGTAAAGGGAGTTTCTTTAATAGAATAAGACTAATTGGATTTTTTTGTAATTTCTAATCTGAAATTAACCCTGACAGTGTCTCTGGTAGATTAGTGCCAGTTTCTTTTCCCGTATTAAATCATGCGACCCCATACCCACATATCAAATCTTAAGCTTCAAAATATTAAATGTAATTAAAAGTAATTGGATTGGTAGATATTGACCAGAGCAGCCTGCATAGGATTCGGAGCCAGCTGGGACACATCGCTGATCTCAGACCAGCTGACAGTGCGGTGAGAGACTGTCTGTCCTCTGATTTCTCTCCTCTGGCCAAGAAATAAATGGTTTAGTATTGGCTTCCTGTCTGCCCAGTAGATGGCAGACTTTCACCTACCAACGCATGCTTCTAGCGATAGGCATTGGAGGGAGTCTACATTTTAGAGGAAAAAATCCTGGATTTCATCGTTCAGTATGTCTAAATTATACAGGATCAGAAATGTTAGTAGTTTTGTCGACCAAGGACATCGCCTCAATCCTGTTTTCAAACTACCACAGGCCTGCACTGTTTTTGCTGCATCTTTTAAT
Source organism: Hoplostethus mediterraneus (assembly GCA_034670385.1). NCBI lineage: Eukaryota > Metazoa > Chordata > Actinopteri > Trachichthyiformes > Trachichthyidae > Hoplostethus > Hoplostethus mediterraneus. The sequence continues at coordinate 1,344,828 of JAXDDW010000049.1, read as the reverse complement.
ATGTTTTTTTTTCAAATGGTGCATATTTCACTTTAAGCTCTTCACTTCTCTATTAATACAATGTCTCACAATACGATCCATTCAGATGATTCATCTGCTTTTTGTTTAGTTGTCTCAGAGGTACAGAGGTCTCACCGGTTCACCATTGTTTGGAAACATGAACCAGCTTGTTGTGCATGGTGCTTTACAGAGATGGAGATGACCACTAACAGATACATGTGGAAAGGAACCTTCCATAAGTAGTGATACTATAACGGTATAAAGTGTTTTCCTCTTTAAAATTAGAAAAATAAGACTGTGCTCTTTGTGTAAGGTATTGTTTGAATGTGTGTGTAAGAACAAATCAAGCTTCATCCTGACTCATTCATACTTTATGCGTGCACTTAACCCAGGTGGATATATCTCACGGCTTCTCAGAAGGAGTTCCACAAAGAGTAACTGCCTTTTGTAAGGATTTCTTGGAACGCCGTGTGATTCTAGTCCACACATCTGTCGTCAAAGCATAAGTGCCTGTTGGGTTACTATGCAGTACAGTAGGTTCTGTGCCTTTTGGGTGAGATCCAACACTGTGTGGGTGAGAAGAGGCACTATCAGGTAACAGGAGCGAGGCCGTGACTTGAGACGGCGGTGTGCCTTCCCTCTGCTGTCTCTCACCTGTCCGCACAGCCCCTCTCCTCGCCAGTGGCCTTGTCCAAGTTGCTCCTGGAGACTTTCATCACCTCCCCTACCAGAGGAACATTAAACCCTTTTGTCTGTCTAAATACCTCCCCATCACTCAAAGTGGGAAATCTGAGAAAGGCCCCCAATCAAGTTAGCGGACCATTACCTCAGTCTTCCCGTGGCAAGGGGTCATGGATTCCTATAGATGATGACTGCTGCTCTTTTAGCAACGTGTTGCTGTGATATCTATTGTGGCTGATACCGTACATATCACGTGACACCTATATCAAAGTAAAATTATGTTGTTCATTTCGATGCAGGATCTACAGGGTGTAAGTCTGGCCCTGTAAATGCTGGTAACTTCAAATGGATGACTAGTTAGATTAGATTTTAATTTGTTTCCTGGTTGCTTAGAGGGAAGCTTATCAGATTTGACACAGCAGGAATCAAGCGTTGGTATATGAGAATAATAATAAGGATTCAGGCATAAAAATACACAAAGCCTTTTACACAAATATTGAAAATTTATTTAATTTGCAGATTGTTTTCATACTTGACACTGTACAAACAGGGATTACACACAGTGTTTGCTTTATTCTGTTACTCATCACCGAAATATTACTCTCTGAGCCTGAGTGGAATCTCATTCTCCTCAACATGTCCCCTCTTGTTCTGTTGTGGACGTCTTTGCTTCTGTTTCAGAAATAAAGCAGCTGTCAACACAAACAGACATATGGATGCCAGCATCATACCCAGGCCTACTAACAGTATCAGCTGAGCAGATCTGGCAGTGCCCTCCTCCGTCTCACAGATCGGCGCCTCTGATGGGGTCTGCGTCAGCCTGTAGGGCATCGACCTGGGCACGCTGTCCAGGTGGCAGGGCTCCACGGTCTCGTTGACCAGTAGATTGACCCAAACGGTGGTGTGGAGCGGCGCCGGTTTCCCCCCGTCAGTGACCACGATGAACAGGTGATGCATCCCCAGGTCCTTCCCTAGCAGACGCTGAGCCAGGGTGATGTTCCCCGACCTCGAGTCCAACCGGAAGGGGCTGCCGTGGTCAGCCGGCTCTCGCGCCGCAACGGTGTACGTTATCTCCGAATTGAGTCCCGAGTCCTCGTCGATGGCGTAGATCTTCGTCACCATGGTGCCCGTCACGGTCGCTGGAGAGATAGTCAGGCAGGACAGGTTGCTGTCGGGAAGGATCACTTTTGGCCGGTTATCGTTGACGTCCTCCACAAAGATGGTGACCCTGGCAGAGGAGGTCAAAGGGAAGGGGTGACCGTTATCGCTGGCCAGCAGGTGTAGTTCGTAACGGTCCTCTATCTCTCGGTCCAAGTTGGCGGTGCAGCGTAGCATCCCCTTGGCGTTGTCCACAACAAACGGTCCACTGCCGTTGACGACGCGTACCTCCGTGTTCCCATTCTCCCCTCGGTCTGGGTCGGTCACCCCCACCTTACCCACCTGAGCGAGCGGCAGCACGTTCTCCGGGATGAAAAAGATGAAGTGAGGGGTGAAGAAAACCGGCGCATTGTCATTCTGGTCCAGGACGCGAATGGATACCGTGGCCACCGACTCCAGGGGAGGAGAGCCGCTATCTCTTGCCAACACGGTGAGCGTGTACGCGTCCCGCTGTTCCCTATCCAGTGAGACCGACACGGACAGTTCACCTGTCACACGGTCTATTGTATAGATGGTAGCCGTGTGTTTGCCCAGCTTGTAGGTGACCCTGCAGTTGCGCCCGCTGTCTGCGTCTGAAGCTCTGACGCGTATCAGCGACATCCCCGGCTGGTTGTTCTCCTGCACCTCCAGCTGGTAGTGGGACTGGAGGAACTGTGGGGCGTTGTCGTTGACGTCTACCACCAGCACCCTGATCACCCGCCTAGAGCCTGTGCTCGCAAGTCCTCCAACTGATGGCCCACGCACCACTACAGAAATATGATATTCACTTTTCATCTCGTAGTCTAAGGGCTTTGATGTGGAGAGAAGATATTTGCCGTTCTGCAGGCTTAATGAAAAAGGCACTTCTTCCTCAATGCTAAGGGTTGTTCCTTTAAAGCTGCTGTCCCCCCCGAGCTCTAAAACCGCCAAGACAGTAGGGGGCTGGTTCTCCGGTAACACCATAGTCTGGTTTTGATGCTCCGCTATGAACCCGATCTTTATCTCTGGCGCTTGGCTTGTCGAGGGGAGCACCGATACGGTTACCTGAGTGCCTGCTGGGGGGCAGTGATGGCCGCTAGCTAACACTTTCAACCCCAGCTCCTCGGAGCTGTCACTCCAGAGGTCCTGCGTCAGTCTGATGTGCCCGGTGTGGCTATCCAGGCTAAAGAGCTCCTTGGCCCGCTCCGACACCTTGGGACTGAAGGAGTAGACGATGGCAGCGTTGGGGCCTAAATCTGGGTCTGTGGCTCTGACCTGAGTCACCACCGTGCCTCTGGCGGAGCCCCCGGGGATGGTGGCGCTGCGGGGGCTGTCGGAGCTAAAACGTGGACAGTTGTCATTAACATCAGCCACCTTGACAATGAGAGTCGCTGTAGCACTTAAAGAGTCTGACCCACAGTCAGTGGCCACCAGAGTCATTTGATACTGGTCCCGAGTCTCTCTGTCCAGGGCTCTTAGCACAGCCAGCGTAATGGCAGGACCGTTTTCCACTGTTAAACTGAAAACCCCATCACAACCTTCTAGGCGGTACTGCACCTCTCCATTACGCCCAATATCCCTGTCCTGGGCCTGGTCATCCAATAAGAAACTGGTCCCCACGGTCACGTCCTCAGACACATTCAGGTGAATCTCACTGTTTTCAAAATGAGGCGCATTGTCATTGATATCTTCTATGATCACCTGAAACTGTATAAGGTCTCCTGAGGGCCCCACAATGGCATTGTGTGGGATAATGCATTCCTCCGCCTTTGTCTCCTCGGGGCAGAGGGCTTCGCGGTCCATCTTTTGCTCAGTGGTATAGAAATCCCCCGTGTTTTTATCATTCCACAGGTACTCCTGAGTCAGGAGCTGGTACGGAGGAGGAAAGTATTTGCTAAGTGACCCGACCAGCATGCCAGCCTCCTGTTCCTCTGGAATGGAAAACCGAACAGACCCACATAGGATCTGCCTGAGATGGACCATAACCAGCAGATTCTAATGGGGGGGAAAGAAGCAGTGAGCATTAACTTATTGGTTATGTTTAGACTCCTTTTAAAAAAAATCTTTTGTTGCATAGTGATTTGCATGGAGCATTCATTACACAATGAGCTCTTTTAAAAGCACAAACTGTGCAGAGAAAGTAATATGATAACCCTCACTTCCTTGAGCCAATTACCACATTGATGCAAAGGAATGAAGGAAGGAAGATTTGCACACATTTCTACGTTTTCATAACTATTCTCATTCTTTTTACTCATCAGTAGTCATTTTTTATATGCTCCCTAGCACGGAATAATATTGTAACCCAATAACACAAGGTCTTTCCAGTGCTGCTCCAGCTACTCTTGCACATTCACTAGATTTGCACTTCATAAAACCAGACATAAAAGAAAGACAATAAACAGTTTCACTTTTTTCTCCATCAAAAACACTCTAGCATGTGTCAATAATGAGATATATGTTTTTCAGATGAGATAATCTTTGTATTGTTTTTGATTCACTGACCTGCAGTAGTCCGGCCCAGTTCATATTATCAGGAGTCCCATGGCCCATAGCCCTTTCACATGTTAGCCGAGTTCCCTGCTTGCAAGTGAGTGCTGAAGACAGAGGCATGAACCTGTACCACTGAAGGCAGATTTCTGAATGCCCCTCCTACAACACTTTACCTTGCATGGCAGTAGAGCACATCAGTACAACAGGTTTTCCTGCATTGGTTAAAAGCAAGCAAGTCCTTTGTAATCCAGTTATCTCTGCTTTTTGTTCTTTGAAATAAAAAAACAAGTAAATGTGTTTTGATTATGGGACATGAGGAATCTGTGTGCTTAGAAGTATGTGCCAAAACAGTGTCACCTGCTGTTGCTTTTGTGTGTGCCGCTTTCTCTACTGTCAATGTAATATGTTGTTTCCCTGTGGAGTTTCTTTCTGCCGTATTTGTAGACTGTATTATCAATCACTGGTATCCAAATTTCCAGAGGCCTATAAAATCATAAGAGGTGATGGGTTGATAAATCACAAAAGTCACATGGGCCGACGCCTCCAATTAGAGTATTTAATATTTATTTCTGTATTCAGATAGGAAAACAACAAATAGGATAAGGAAATTGGTGACCTCTGTAGGTAAACATGCACGGCCACTTCTCTTCTGATCGGGTAATATGACCCAACCCCACCTTAGTTGTCCTGTTGTGCTGCGATAGCTCAAACAGAAATTGCGCTTGAGCGACCTCTGTCGCCAGAACAGGGCACTGCGCTGTGTGGCCGCCGGCAGCGCAATGATTTAGTTGTGGGCGAAGCTTTTGCTTTATACAGCGATGGAGAGAACACTGTAATGTTTTATTCTAGTTTATTTCAATGTAATTGTACTTAACTCAGAGTCAGAGACTTGTCAATGGCATTACTTAAGTAAAATTAAGTAGCTCAGTAGGAACTAATTATACATTGAACTACTTTCAGAATTAGCTGATTACCCATTGGGACTTGACCCTTGCAAATACTTTGATTGGTCATTATCACTCCAGTGTTCAGGGACACCAACACAGCTTGTATCAGTCATGGGAAGCGAAGAATAACTGTTTTACATGTCTACAAACAAAACCGTAAAATTGCATTTTAAAAGAGTACTTAAAAAAGTGAAAGCAGACACTTTTAAAGTCCTACTCAAAAATTAACGTTACTAAGAAAAACCTACTCGTCTACAGTAACTACTGTCAGGCTCTATTTCTGACTCGTCTGTCCCATTACGTTTGTTGCGGTAATACTTTCTTTCCTGTAGCTTTCCGCCCACGTCTCCAGCCCCAGCAGAGCAGAGGTTTTGATGCTGTGAGATGATTGGCTGTTCATTCCGCTAGTTGAGCGGACGTGAAGGGCTTTTATAAACCTGGAGCTCCGCTTGGCAGCTTCAAATCGCCCTGAACTGAGACACACTGCACTCCTGTGTTTTATTCCACTCGTCGACAATGTCCGGAGAGAACATTACAGGTGAGTGTTGGAGCTACTCGAGCCATTAGTTTGTTACGCAGTCAGTGGTAAACTCAAAAAGTGGGTAAACTATGAACTATAATGGATTTATGCTGCCCCCCCAAAAAACCTCATCTTACCTTTTCCCTGCCCTGTCTTTACATCACATCAATTGGATACTACTGACTAACTACTACTACTACTTACTGACTTAAATGACATATACTGAACTCATTTTACTCTCATTTGTAACATTACAATATGTACAGTGGGGCCCAAATCTCTGAGTCTACTACCACTGCTTGTTTTTTTGTTTTTATCATTTACCAAAATATACTACAATTGTTTTTACTCAGTTGATACTTCTTATTCAAAAATACATTATTTAGAACTGATCCAAATCAAGAGGTTTAGATCTTTGAGAAAACCTCATATGAAATATATCTGAATATCTTGTTCACACCATTTGGTAAAGTTTTACATTTATACTCCTAATACTAAGTGTGAATTATTTTGGTCTTTTAACAACTAATAGCAGATATTTGCTAAATTAATATGGTCTTCTATGTGTTATTGTCGCTACTGCTAGTGCTTTAACTTTGAAAAGGGACTTCTGTTGAAAAATATTTTAAATTATATTATTTTTGAAAATTATGTAATCTTGTTTGAGAAATATCATTTAACTTATCATTTGAGTTCTTAATAATGACTTTTGGACCCCACTGTGTATATAAAAGTATAAGTAAAATATTATGTATTTTTCTTTTTTTTCCTTTTTTATGTTCAATAACTACTACTTAGTTGTTTTATACACCTTATTACAGGCTATTTGGTGTGTGGGTGTTTTTTTTTTTTAACACAGCCAGTTGTTTATTATAGCCCACTAATTTCTTCTCACTGAGAAGATTGATATTTGTATTATTTCTCATCTCAGCAAATATCTAAAAATACCGACATACTTTTATTAGGGTTTTTTTTTCAAATTGTGATTTCCCAGGTAGATGATTAAAATTAGATTAGACATTATACTTTTCTCTACTACTCTTTCTGCTATTTCTGAAATAACCTCAGCCAATAGAATTAAATATATTAATATCAACACATTAAAGTGATGTCATATTTCCCCCAGACATGGAGCTGGAGCTGGGAGACCTGCTGCAGGAGTTCCAGGAGATGGTGGAGGAGCTGAGGACCCCTTCCCAGAGCAAGCCCAACGCCTACCAGCAGCTCCTGCAGGAGGCCAAGGGTCGTGCCGGGGTGGGAGACGACAGTGGAGCCGAAGACTCAGATTACAGTGGGTATAGCAAAGTCATCGCCCCGGAAACAGTGTCATGCTACTGTACCCATCACTGGGATTATGACACAGTTTAGGCTGCTGTGTAAAGACGAGGGAAGGGAACATGTCGCTTTGTGCATCGGTTGCTGGAGACTGAGATTGTATGGAGTCCCCATGGGTGGTGGTTGCCCCCCCCCCCCCCCCCTTATCAGCCCACCTAACTGCATCTTGACACCTTTCCATTGACGTGAAATTAGTGGTACAAGAGGACGTATCCCCGGACGTGTGTATTAGTGTGGCTGTTTGCTCAGAACCAAAGCGGCACTGGAATGAACTGAAGTGATTTTTTTGTTATTGCTGTTTTGCATTTGTCCATAGTTATGAGATAAAAGAAGCAATTGCGTTTTGCTGTTCCCATGTGTGGTCATTACTGAAACTACTCAGACCCCCCAGCATTTCATCAGGCAAGCCCAGTCTCAAAAGCTCACGCTTGGGAGTCACCAACAGTAAACAGACAGTCACCTGCATTTTATTGCACATTATTATCATTACGTGCAGCTCCTGGAGTGTGTTGCATTGTTGTTGTTGATGATTTCCACGGTCTGGCCTCAGTGTTTCTCTTTTCATCTCTCTTCTGTCTCTCCTCCCTCTCCTCCCTCCCTCCCTCCCTCCCTCCCTCTCTGTCTGTCTCTGCCTCCCCTCCAGGCAGCGAGGCTTCTTTGGGAAACAGTTTGAACACCAGCGAGGAGGAGCTTCACACAGCGGGAGTCACGCCGGCACCGAAAGGTACCGGAGGCTTTCCGTCAGCCCTATCTCCATCCAGATAGCCCTCGCTCTTACAGTGATCACTATCGCTGTTGCTCTGATCACTATCGTAGCCACGTACATTAACATGGGGGCTCTTTTGTTTCTACACAACAAAGCCTGGCTGCTGTGACTGTGACGTCTCGGCTCCCCCCCCCCCCTCCACCCCCCTGCAGGCGCTATTTGAGTTTATGTGTGTGTGTGTGTGTGTGTGTGACTGCTGTTGTATTTTGATGCATGTGGTTAAATGTAATGTTAAATATCAATGGATGAAAACACAGGGAGGCGATGGGGAGGTGCCAGTCACTCCGTCTCTGTTAATGCAGAGTCCCACAAGATAGCTACAACAGACTTCATGAGGTTTCGTCAAGCTTCAGGATTTCATACGGCTTAAGATGAGTTTTCTCTGACTTTGTGGAAAAGAAGCTGAGCCCAAAAGCAGTTTTGTCCATATGTAATTCTGGAAGTTAGATTAGCTTTCAGCTTATGGTCCAAAGGAAATGCCACAGAACTGAGCTGCGTTTCTCCACAGAAATGTTCCATCCCTCTTCTCTTTTTTTTTTTTCTCAATAATTTCTCAAATTCCTTTTTCTCCTATCCTTTTTTTTTTTTTTCAGCCAAGCTGGGAGACACAACGGAACTTCAAAGTTTTATTGACAGCTTGGACCGGGAACTTGCTGGTGCGTATTTAAGAGAATTACACCTCCTATCAGTCAATCGTGTCTTTTATTCCTTTAGCGCTCATGCTGACAAGCTAGCAGGCTGCAGGAAGTGATGGTGGCTAAGACGGGGACACAGCGCATGTTTGATACAGACTAGTAGCCACTGTGTTTCTACCCTGTACTACCCCCCCCCATACCCCCCCCCCCCCTTTTATCTGAGAACAACTCTTGTGTGTAAATGCCATGTCTAGGGACTCAGGTGGGCTATCTACATGCCCTTCAGTGATAATAGCACACTAGACTACATGAGCACCGTGTCTGCTATCAGCACTAAGGCAGTGGTGTTTCAGAATGGCCACACACACACACACACACACACACACACACACAACACACAAACACATGCATCCAGTGTTATCAGTGAGCTTGGTGTGTGCAGCCAGCCCACAGAAGTGCTGTTACGCATTAATCATAACTCCCCCGGCATTTTCACAAGGTTCCTGCCCACTAATGAGTGTGTGTGTGTGTGTGTGTGTGTGTGTGCGCGTACGTGTGTGTTTATGTGCATTTTCTCTTATTCCGGCTACTAAGCTTTCGTGGGTTTTCTCTCTCCTGACAGAGATGTAGAACAGAGACAGGAGGGACACGTGGAGGAGGAGAACAGGCCAGGGGCGAGGAGGCCTGAGCAGACAGGCGGATCCAAACCGGAGCAGATCTGAAGGAGCAAAAACGCTCCCCTGGCTGCTGCGGGGGGAAAAGGTTAACACCAGGAATTAAAAGGGCATCGCGTTCCCCCGACGCCAGAACACCGGCGGACCCTCGGCAACGCCGCGTCCACTCGGCAACGACGAACGTCCCCGCGGCGTCAAATCCAGGATGTGTGACATATTCAGGAACGAGACAGAGCCTCCATCTGGCGGGGGGTGTGTGTGTGAGAGAACGCTGCCTGGAGGACGGAGGTTCTTGTTTACGCCGCGTTGGAAATGCACTCAAATACCACACCGACCACCGTAGGGCCGCAAGTCCCACACCGCCAGATTGTTGTAAAGGAAGTTGCATTTGTCTCATCCCCACTTACATTAAGCTGTTTATTTTTCAACACATTTCTTGTGAGGTGTTTCTGGTGTGTGATATCAAACTGGGTTTATGTTGCGACGTTGTTCAGTGTACAGTTGTTAATATTCTTCTTTCATATTGTAAAGTGTAAAGTTATAGACAATGTTTTTGGCTGATATAATAATGATGCTGCACATAAGAATGAACATATCAATAAAGATACTTTTTGAAATTGCATTTGGGATCATATTTCTACTTGATTATATACTTAAAACACAACCGAATTGAATCCGGTTCCAGATCCGTTTCAGTCGGGGGACAACTGGCTTTGCTGATCATATCTTACTCTACATGTAGTAGTTTGTTGAGTGTTTTAGACGTTTGCTCGGTGGAGCCCTTCAGCCATTCCTCTTTGTGAGACGTATGCTTCCTGCATGGCTGATTCTGATTTGAGTTTCACTTCTGCCACCAAGTCAGGAAAGCCACAAATTTAGCTCAAACGGCGCCTGAGGACAGCTGAAATTGGGAAGTGCGTCAGAGGTGCCGAAAGTAAAACAATGGTCATTTCGTCTTTCGTTTCGCAATTCCTTTCAGGGGCTTTGAACCCGCTCTGACTTATTACCGCACGACTCTTGAATGAAGGAAGTCAAATTGTTTTTGCTTTGTTTGTGTTTGCCGGTGAAATAGCTTCACATCATACTCGTGTTCCAAATGTTTATCTTCTGCTGTCGTTTCATCGCGGCATCAGGTCGAACAGACGTCATCCATTATGTAAGTCTACAGGTAGCTGCCTCCCTGTCGTGAAATCAACAAGGCTTGGAGAGACAGGCAAGGCGGAAGTGAATGTTGTGGTTATCGGTGTGGTATTTCACTCGTGACTAGAGATTTTACTTTGACATCAGCAGTATAATCCATCTGACGGATGGAAAATCATTCATTTTCTGCTAAAGATGACAGAAGACTGGAAATACCGGAGGTGAGGTCAGGATGCTGCTGAATGAGGAACCAAATGTCACACCATCTCGCTGAAATTGTACTATTGAGTTGCTTAGATAGTTATTTAGTTATTGCAGCTTACTGGAATCACACACAAAATAGCAAATGCAGCATCCTGTGGGTGTTAGTGTGGAAAGCTGTGAGGAGGACTACTGGCTTATTGAATTGTCATTGTTTTCCCCTTTAGTAACCCATGTCAGTTGATATGAACCACCATCCATCCATACATCCATACTTGATGAAATACTAGGAGTACATTCACTGGGCGGACCTGGTTTTAGACATTATGTCACCGGCAGTGGCCAAAGGAAAGGAAAGCTGAACATTTAACGTACCCTTCTTTGTCCGTTTATATCTCATTAAAAGACACTTTGTTCAGGGAGTTCAGTTCTCCTCTGAACTCTGGCCAACCATTTAACCCCGCTGACCGGGACGGGACTTGGCACTGATCTAAGGAAGAGAAAGGAAGCGGGAGGAGAGAGAAGGGGAGGTTGAGGGGGCAAGGGTAATGTACCAGGACAGGGTGGAGAGAGAGAGAGGAAGTGAGAGTAAATTAACTTAAAACTTGGAGGCATACTTAAAGTAGAGAAGGATAATGGGAGCATGAAGAGACAGAATGAGAAACCGAGCGCTCAAACAATGGGGGGAGTTATGCCGGGGTAGTACCGAGGTAACCTGCCCCTCCCGAGTTGTCTGTTCCATTTACGGGAAAGGAGAGGATGACTGATTGAGGCCACAGCTGTTCAGGAGTGTAACAAACAAAACAAAAAAAAGTTTGCTTCGACATTTTTTGGCGAACTTCCCTCCAAGTTTCACAAACGAAAAGGCACATCCTGTTTTGAGAGGAGGCGGCGAGGAGACGGGAAGAGGCAACAAACGCAGAAAACACGACGGTCAAGTGCGGATGAAACCGGTATATGTCAGCTCCGCATCAGACCCCGTGTACCTGATGTTGCTGACACACAAGCGCTCCACATTGTCCATTATCATCTTTAGATAAATTGCTTTTCAATGGTATCCAATATAATTCATCAGCTTTGTCATGTGGGACAACCTCCAAATTGTTTACCTACTAATATGTGAAGGGCGAGCGTTTGATTGACAGCACATGCAGGTAAGAGGCCAGTTGCCAGTCGCCTAGATAACAGAAATGACAGATGCGCTGAGTTCATTAGCTGACAAATTGAAATAAACGGATTATCGTGAGACAGTAGAATCCTCTCGGGAGATGCAGAGATATATAATACTAATAATAATAATAGAGATGGTGTTATACCCCCGTGCAGCTTTCACCTATAGAACTCATCTTGGTAATAAATGTCACATAGACTTAATAACTCAACGCGCAACGTGACGGTTTGTTTTTTAGCTAGTTAGCCCTCTAATGAAGATGTAATTGACTATAGCAGAAAGGAGACACTTGTTATTATCAGACAATGAGTAAATGAAGCAGGGATACGGCCTGTATCACGGGCTATCACGGCCGAGATGAGCGCAGTATGCAGAGCACGCAATGTTCTGTCATCTGCCTGATGAGAGACCAGAGAAACGTCTCTCTCTCCTTCCCCTGAGAGCTCTCCTCCAATGGTGTGGGCTAACAACGCTCTCTCCCAAGGAATTAGCTGGTTCAAATCCCCACGCACACTCTCTCTCTCTCCCCCACACACACACACACACACACACACACACACACTCTCCTCATATGCAGCGAATTGTCAGATCCTCACTGGGACTTACATAACTGAGCCCAGTCCCACAGCCAGGATCAAGGATTCAGATCACTGCTTTGTTAGCGCTGCAGAACTCGGAGCTCGAAAAAAACAAAAAAAAACGACCGAATGAGGAACTTGAATCATAACAGGACTTAGTGTAATAATATCTCCCGTATGACATCATTTCAAAGTCATATGAGCTAATCATGTAATCATTCATAAATACTGTTATTAGATTTAGATAATGGATATAATCAGATCCATTAGGTGACATAACAGCAATCACAGGTCTTAGGCCAGTAGTGACTGTTTCACCGCTCCAGTTCCAGTTTCACTTTGAAGTGAAATATGGTCAAGAAAAACATTCCCTATTTTAGACCCATCAGCACAGCGGAAACATTTTAATGGCCGATGTGTACGGCAGCACGCAAATCCAAGCCTCCATCCGAACCCCGGTCATTTCCTGTTTAGTTCTGTCTCTCGCCACCTCATTGTATGGGACAGGAAACCAGTGGAATTCCTTTCGGAGATGTTCATTCCCAAAGAATGTGACTGATCCTTCTTCTCTGGACTTCAAATGAGGCAGCACATCACTGCTGACGGGGGGATTCCTTGATACCACATCTCCCTTCCTCTTTCAAGTCAGTCCTGAACTCATTTCTTAGAATTGAACAAACGACATGAAATGTGTCAGAGGCGTCAAAATATGAATCTTCCCTTGATGATGGACTGCCTCAATGTATTTTTTATTTCCTTTATTTAACCAGAGGATATTTAGCGAGCCATGTGAAACAGAAGGAAACATGTAAAAACAATCTTAAAGGTGCAATCTTAAGTAATTAATTACCAATGGGGTCAAGATAAATGGCTCTCTGTGGGGTTTCTAATCCAGTTTAGTTCAGTCTGAAGTCTCTTTCTGCTAATTGATTAACTGAACTCCGTGTACGGATAATAAAACATGAACTCCAAATGTATATTTTGAAGCTGGGTGTGGAAATGCATTTCATTAGTTTACATTTGTACTATGTGTAAATACTGGCGCCAAATGGACCTGGGCCTTTAAAAAGGACTTGGCAAAAGCTTTACGAGGTCACACATTTATTGGACTTGTAGATTACGCACTAACAATACCCACAGTGCCTATTTGGGTGAGAATTACCATGCAAATAAATCAGGAAAACACCATTGGATATTTAATGGTTTAAAAATTCACCGCGCAGGGCTAATGTTGTTGTTGACAAATGACTGTCTCTGCCTCTCAGTGGAAGAATTAGTTTAACTTAAGGATGTTCCCGACGTTTCACAGAAAACAAATATCCTGTAGCTTTTTTTTGTGATTGAGCTCAGATATTGAAGTCAAACCCACAGTGTATTTGGTGTGATAGCTCTGGCATCCCGGGCTATTTTAGCAGTAAAAATCAACTCGGTGCCGCTGAAAGTCAATGCTGTAATATGATCTAAGTGGTAATATTCTTTAAGGAAGCTCTCTGCGAGCCTTTATAGTCTCCGCTGGCGTAGCAACCCTGATGCAACCCTCCCCTGCCACCGGTAACAGGCATTAGTGGACTGCCATCTGATGGTGAACTTGACAACTGAGAGAGAGTAATCTTGCAAAATAGCTTAAAATCTGCAAGTTTGCTGTGAATGATGACAGCAGTTGGAAAACCAATGAAACATCCTAGAATTTGGAAATGGAGAGTCTGTGTCCTTCCCCACCGTCAGAGGAACATTAACCGGTAGAAATAAATAGCCTTCGAGAAGTATCTCCCGGTGAGTGGAGTTACCGGACAGGGTACATGAGCGATGCTCTGCAGAGGTTTACAATGTGCTTGTTGCTCCGTGTTGCTACCAGCCTCACACGTACAGGAGAGCGTAGGCTTTGGTCTCAGTGGTCCCGGCGTTATCTCCAGGCCATCCATCTTACGCGGGGCAGATCATTATGTAGTCAACAGGCAGCTTTAGGCCGGGGGGCAGGTGGGACCGCTGTTACCAGATGAACTATAGGCTGCTACTGTTCTTTACTGCAGCTCCACGGACCGCGCTCACTGTTGCATTTCACATCGTGCTGGAGCTTTTTTTCCACGCCGTGTGCAATACGGTTACTTTCAAAATAAAACTGAAGTAATTATGTGATTTCGGAGGAACAGAGCACTCAGCTAAACCACTTACAGAGACTCTCTCGTTGGTTGCGACGCCCCTTCTCTTTACGATCATTTGGCCATCGCCTCGCTGAACAACACACACAGCATTATTGTCAACAGAATGTGTTGCAAATCTTGGTGGAAGTCCTTGGACTCGAGCACACTGAGAATGAGTGCAGTGCATTCACGAGAGCCACAATAACATACAGAAAGAAGAATAGATATTTTATTTTGATAATGTTACTCCAGTTTGCGTGATTATAAATACATTCTATGGACATAAACATAGATGTAACAGGGCATCTTTAGTAATCTGTACAATGACACTGAGACAACAGAGAGATTTATAATGTATTTGGACTCAAAGACCATCGTTTTTTCGTAGTTTTTAGTTAAAAATGCCTGAAAATATCTAAGTTTGGTGGCACAAAACAGCTGCAGGGCATGATTCTCTTTGTTAGGAAACCTGAATGCTTTATATGCTCCATGGGTAGAAATGAACATTGTCAGAGTGTTTTTCACATGAAAATAATAGATTATTGACGTTTTGGCAAAGTGTGGTATGATTTCCCCTTGGAGAAAAACAGGCTATTTAAATTTAAACTAGAAGAGTTCCGGTTCAGTAACTGGTTCTCCTCCGCTTCCCAATAAGTCGTATTCATTAGCTTCTTCCTCAGCAGAAGAACACAGTAACTCAAGAACATGAGACTGTAAGTGATTGGAAGTGAACACATATAGTCCAGATTAAGGCGTTCACAGAGCAGAGGAGAGAAAGAGTCAGAATGGACAAATCATGTCGGTGTGCGAGAGAGAGAGAGAGAGAGAGAGAGAGAGAGAGAGAGAGAGAGGTAGAGCTGCTAAAATAGCATTTGTGTGAGAGAGGATAAAAAAAAAACCACACACAACAGTGCCTGAAAGAAGAAGACAGCAAAGAGGTTTTGACAGACAGGAAGAGAGAGATGAGGGTGAGGGGAGATGTAGGTAACAGCACGCTCACTGGTAGAAATAGAACTCTCAGTAGCACACAACACACACACACACACACACACACACACACACACACACACACACACACACACACACACATACACACACCTTCACGGGACTCCCAACGGGTGGCACTGTGTAATTTGGCACATCCATTTCCTAGGCTGGGTTTGTCTTCAGCGCTGTCGAGCCAGTCACAAACCCCCATAGGGATATTCCAGCCAATCCATGAATGATGTCACTTTTTTAAATTTTTTTTTTTTAAACACAGTCATTGAGCTGCAAAAGCAAAACCGCCGCGGTGGAAACTGTCTCGCTTTTCTACCGGCGGTATTTCCTGTCACAGGGAGGTAACTCTGTACAAATTTAATCAAGCCTTCAGGTGTCTGATTGCAGAAGGAGGTGACCCCATTTTCTGCCGCTGCACCGAGCCTTCCATGGTCTTTCCCTTTGGTCCGGCACTTAATTATGCTTCTCTTCTCAGGGCAGTGTATCCCCGACCACGTCCCCCAGGCCTCCAGGACCACCCCTGCCAATACTCGGTGACATCTGCTCTGCTTTAATGGCATATGGGAAAATTACATGGCGAAAAACAAGTTGCCCTCCCCTGATGTTTCTTCCCTTTGATAGTTCACTCTCAGCTATACCACCCAATTTTAGCCCTGCGCCACTGTGTGTGTGTGTGTGTGTGTGTGTGTGTGTGTACTGGAGCCAATGGAAACTGACCTCTCACCACTGCAGACTGGGATTGGAGGAGGAGGGGTGGGGGGGGGGTGGAGGACTGGTCTGGTCTGGTTGGGAGATTTAGATCCTGTCTCAACGACATACTCTACAGGCCTAGATCAGTCCTTGTGAAAGTCCAAGCAGCGTTAAAAAGGGCATTAAATAATTAGGTTTATCTTTTATTCTCATATATCTGTTGCACTTTTGAAACAAGTTGCTTTTAACCGTACTGTTAGAGTCAACTCCATACTTGAGGCCAACAGAGAAGCTACCAGATGTGTGACGGCACAACAGCTCTGCAACACAAACCCAACAGTTTGTTTCTTCGGCAGCTGTGACTCAGTTCAAGAGAGCGGCTGATGAGGAGGTGAGCCCCAACGCAAGGCAGGAAGAGACAAAATAAGATGACTCATATAACAGTCTCTAAGCAATTCACCTCAAATAACACGGATTACTTCATAAAGATGTCAAAGTGCTTAAATGCACGAAGTATCTAAGAACCGGCTCTCGGTTTCTTAGCTGATCTAGGATCACCGGTCCGGTCATATTACTGTCTACTTCACTGTAATGTAAGAGACAATCTGGGCTCGGATCAGCGCGTCTATACCGAGATGCTTAATGAATACGGTCTGTCATACTATCAGAATCAATCATCCCGGGTTTTCTCACGGAGAATAATGTGAGATGCAATGTGTGCACGTCAAGGCAATCTCTTCCCCATCTCCCCGTCGCTGTATGCACTGCTTTGCATGAATTACAGTAAAAGCAGGAGTTATGCGTGCAGATCGGCCCCGAGCCTGTTTTTCTCAAAGGTTTCTGCAAGAGAAAGAGAGAGAGAGGGAGAGAGAGAGAGAGAGAGAGAGAGAGAGAGAGAGAGCGGAAGAGAGAAAAAAATGAGAAAGAAAAGCAGAGAGACAGAGAGAGGAAGTCCTGGAGGGAGACTTGCACTCGCTGGAAGAATATGTCTTTTTAACTCGTTCAAAATGGAAATAATAAAAAAGCACCCCCCCCCCCCCCCCCAAAAAAAAAAAAAAAAAAAAAAAAAAAAGGAGGAAAAGAACTTTGATCAAGAGAGAAAAAAAGTTTAGTGAAACTTTCTCTTCTCCGTTTTTTACAGTTTTAATTTGGCACATGGCACAATCAGCATGTATGCATCTGGTATACATAAATAAATATTAAATATATTTATACATAAATATACATATAGAGCTCTTACAAAGACACCGGGAGCGGTCTTGGCTTGGGGTGTTGCAGACGACAACAAGAACACATAGAAGTAACCTTAGTTTGCGTTGGTGCTTTTCAGTCTGATGATAACAGTAGTTGACTTGTGTTTGTAAGTGGGAGCGATATCTCCATAGAAGCCCTATACATATATGTATGTATGCCCATATTTATATATATATTCAAAGAAATACAAGTGTGCACTGATGTCGATTTATTCAGCGCAAACAGGCCACTGTCCGCTTTCGAAGAGGAACTCTTACAAAGTCAATGGAATCATGTCAGTTAGTTCAGTTGAATCTTTAGCTATTTTTTTCTCTTACACGTAAAATAATAGATTTATTTGTAATCTTTAAGCAAAATTAGACATATATAACTTTTAAAAATAACAAAAGTGCTATTTCGCAAAGACAGACACCCAGAGACGCAGCGGAAACACTACTGGTGGTGAAACCAAAATCAACAACATGAGAAAGTACCCAGCCCCCACCCCGGAACCACCACATTATACAACCTACAAACAAAAAAACAGGTGCACGGACACACACACACGCGCACGCTCACACACACACACACACGCGCACGCTCACACACACACACACACACACACACACACACACTCTCTCTCTCTCTCTCTTTTGCAAGTTCAGACAATCTGTCTCTTCCTTTATCTCAGCCTCTTAACCGCACTTGCACTCAGGAAACCAGGAAACGCATTTTCACATGCACACAAACACACTGGTGCTCTAAGCAGCGTGTGTACGTGCACACTTTGTGGAGATAATATCAGATAGCTTAACAGATAAATTGGCTGTAAAAGATGCACTTTTTTTTTCTTAACAAAACAATCACAGTAACATAGTTTTTATCTCTGCCTTCTCATCTCCGGGCGAGAGCTGTCCCAGACAAATCATTTCTATACGGGCTAGAAAAAAAGATAACACCATTTGTGTGTGGCGGTTGTCTGGGTATGCAACAGAAAGAAAACCAAAAAAAAAAACGAGTCACCCAAAAATGGGGTTTAAAATCTCTACATCTGCATATCCTCTAGGTTCCCCATCCTGGATTCAGTCTCTCTCATCTTTTGAGTCTCGTCAGCATGTAACACACTCCACTTGGAATAGTCTCAGGGAGGAGAAATAATGACAGAAAAAGAACAAGCTTTCGTAAGGCAGTGAAACGTAAAAACAAAACAACGAAGCAATTAAAAACATTTCGCGCGTATTGACGTAGAGGCCATTGTTCTAGATGTGTCTCCCTGCAGGAGGAAGGGATGGGGAAATAAAAAGCACTTCTCTTTGTTTTTGTTATGAATTCAAGAAAAAAAGTGTTGATATGTCCTCAGTCTGTCTGCTTAAAAAGGCTTTTAAAATGATTATTTAGAAAAAAAACACTGCGGAAAGACCCCCCCCCCCCCTCCTCCCCATCAGGAGGAGGGAAGCAGTTTGATTTTGGCAGCTCTGCACAACTTGACATCCATGGAGAGCTCTCAGCACCTCTCCTCGTAGTAAAATTCTAGTTAAATCTCTTTACGTTTGAATCCGTCTCCCGACCTCGCCCTGCCCACCCCCTCACAACCCTCCCGCTCCCTGTGATATTTAGAAAACACAATCCTCTTTTTTTCTCCGTTGGCTCCTCCACCTCCACCACCACCTCCACCTCCATCCTCTCCTTGCGCACCTGCTCGCCCGCCCCCCCCCGGCCCCTCCTTAAAGCTATACCCGGGTGGTGGAGTGGGAGTGCGGCAGGCCGGTGGAGTTGAAGCCGGCCGTGAAGGTGTTGTACGGGTGCAGGTTGGGCATGCCCACCAGCGAGTTGGGGATCATGGTGATGGTGTTGGGCGTCATGAGGGGGATGTCGTCCGGCGAGCGCCGCAGCGTGAGCGTGTAGTCGGGGAGCGAGGCCAGGCGGAGCGCCCCCTCGTTGCTGTTGCCCGCCTCGCACTCGTGGTGCGTCTGCTGGTTCATCTGCAGCGACATGATCTCCTCCTCGGGGCCGTGGTGGCCGATGTCGTTGGCGCCGGTCTGGCGCTGCTGCGGACTGGGCTGCCCGTGGTGGCGGCCCGAGTCCTGCCGCCGCTTGTCCTTGCGGTAGTAGAGCGCGGCGAACGCCAGCACGTTGAGGAACAGCAGCGAGGCGCCCACGGCGATCGTGACGCTGAGCTCGGTGGAGTAATCCCGCGGGTTCTCCACCACCAGGGGGCCCGTCTCCTCGTCGTCGCTCCACGAGTCCTTGTCCTCGCTGTTGTACGCCGGGGACATGGGGGGCCGCTTGGTGTTGAACGGCCAGGAGTTTTTCCCGTTGGGCCTCTTGGTGGACAGCGGGTTCTGCGTGGTCTCCGGCGGGGGCACTTTGGTGGTGGTGGAGGTGTAGTGGAACATGTCGTGGAGGTTGTACAGGTGGGGCACCAGGTGCTTCCAGAAGGCCACTTTGGTGGCGCGGTAGTGGTCGCGCACGCGCGGCTTCAGGCCGATGTGCAGGTACAGCTGGTCCTGCGGGTTGTACTTGGACCAGGCCACCTCCTCGAAGCGGTTGGCCTTGGTGTGGATGAACTTGGTGTCTTGGGGAACCGGCTTGTTCGGGTCCCTGCAGACACGGGGGGGGGGAAGAAAGAGGCCAGAGGGGATTAGATGAGATATTGACCGTGGTCACAGCAACAACTCATACAGAAGAAGAAGACATATAGACGTGTAGCTTATATTGCAGTGAGAAAGGGTTCAGTTACTACTCTGGGGTTTATTGATCTTTCCTGGCACAATGAACAGCCCACATTAGCCCACAGACTAAAACAAACCCCTAGACCGATTGATCCAGGTGTGCATGGTATGGTATCCACTTTCTATAACCGCCTCAACGGGCACTGAGACTCATTTAGCCCCAGCCACACAGCACTTTACTCTTATCGGGACAGATCTCTCTCAAACGGCGGGTTTCGGTACCCCGTCCTTATCCCCTTGAAGGCATCTCTGTGGCCACAAGATGCTTGTCTATCTCGTCGACTTCCCAGATGTTGTTCTTCGTTCAGGTCTGACGCAGGCCCACCCGCAAAACCAGGGCAGAGGCTTTTAAAGTAAACACGTATGAATAAGTCAGCAGGCTTCGGGGCTCGCGTCAGGAGGCATCTTGTTGTTGATAATCCAACGCTGGTGGAGCCCCTCTGCTAATTGCTCGGGGAAGGCAGCACAGTGTGCATTAGCTTCCAGTGTACTGATGTAAAGTGGACCATATTAATCAAGACACTAAGAGGGGGAACTGCAGAGCTGCGTATGTGTGTGTGTGTGTGTGCGTGCGCGCGCGTGGACATGCGTACGCCTGCGTGTGAGTGTCAGACGGTGCAAGAGACAAAAGGAATGTGTGAGAGAGTCAGAAAGAGAGAGAGAGAGAGAGAGAGAGAGAGAGAGAGAGACATAGATAGAGAAAATGCATCTGGGTGCAGTACCGGCTTTGACCTACAGAGGTCAGTGTTTCACTTTTCAGCATCGCGGTCTCACACTGGACGGCCAGCCATTTCAATTACAGTGAAGCTATTGATTTATTGAGTGGATTAACATATAGCAATCTCCCACAATCACACTACTCCCCTGTTGCTTTGTTGCTGCTACAATGCCAAGAGTGGGCGCCGGCACAGGAAGCTCTCGCAAAAGAATGTAAAGCCTTGAAAACACAACAATGTCGATGTCGGGGAGCGGAGAAGCGAAGAAATCTGTTTTTGTTGCAGGAGGCGAGGATCTGCGAGACGTTTCTGTAAATGTCATGAAATATCCCTTTGTGGGTCTGATTGTGATGTCAGCGGCAGGCAAAGTTCAAATTTAGTTGGGGATTTAGGGACGTGGCAGCTACAGCGTTTATTTGGCACCGGCTGAAAAGCTCCCAAACACAGCCAACAGAATTAAAAGCCACGCCAGAAGAAATTTCGCCCTCCCCGTTCTCTCCTGCTCGTTTCTCTGCTGTCAATTTTTCTTTTTCAGGTCAGTGCTTCTGGGAGAGGTGAGAGAGAGAGAGAGAGAGAGTGAGTGAGAGAGAGAGAGGGAGAGAGTGAAGGCAAATTGAGATGGCTGGAGCTGAATTCCTGGGCATGGGCCGGTGTCAGCAGAGCGGCCCGTAAATAACCTCTTTTATTAGGCCTGTAATGATCCCCGATGAATATTGACAGCCAGACGATGATGACTTTGTAGCTGAATATCAGTAATTAAGTTTCAAAGGAGCGGGTGGTGGAGGTAAGGTCATATTGATCTCCCCCGTGCGCAACATGCCAGAGAACAGGACATCAATGGGGCAGCCTGAGACGTGGTCGTCTGCAGCCTGCGTGCTTCATGAATCCTCAGAGCAGGGGACACACACACACACACACACACACACACACACACAGCACACACACACAGATGACAACCGATCAGGGAGGCCAGAGAGCTATCTCAGTTAATGGGAATTCCGGGCATTTCCACACAGCACTGTGAATGCTCTCTTCTCACGAGGATCAATTCGCTCAATTGTGATGGCAACAATATCTAAAAAGGTATTTGCGGTAACAAATCGGCGTGTACGGGGCGGTGGGGGAGCGAGGGAGCGCTGGTGCAGAGGAGTTTGAAAAGCTCTTTGGTGGCTGGCTGGCTGGTTCAGTGCGAGTGAAGATGAATAATTTAGGGAACACAAAGAAATCAATGTGGCATCTTTAGTTAATTTGATTTGCCGCATTAGAGAACAACTGGCTGCCTTATCTAATTACACACACATATGCTTGGGTAATTGTTGCAAAGTCAATAGTAAACAGGCTACATTTCTTTGAACAATTCTACCACCGCTGCCTCAACTTTGGGCCGGCTTCCTGAAGTCCCGTCCTAAGCGTCTTCGAGTCAGAGGTCATGATCTGAGCTCGGTCTCCGCTGTACTACGAGGGGCTACTAGGTTACGCTGCTCTGTTTACGCTGGGGCATTGTGGGTAATGTGGGATGCAATATCGTCGGATTCCACTTCCTAGCTGTGCTGTGTTTCCCATCTGCGCGCGGCGGGAATATAATGCTGCACACATTGCAGTAATATTCCGCAATCTGTGTAAATGCTGTACGACAATACGAGATAATACACCGCGGCAAGAACACGATAAGCCACGCTGCCGTGACTACGCGACATCTTGGAGCTGTAGTAACGACGTCTGTGCAGTACGCCTCATAAGTATTTGGACGGTGAAATATTGTTTTTCAGCTTTGCACTTGTTATTACTCTGTATGTTAAATGATGCAATGACTACAAAAGTTAGCTCGGGCTAGTCACAGCTGAATCCTCAGAGATATGTACATGAGAATTAAAAAAAAGGCTGGAAAGAGAAGCAGATGATAAGATATCAGTCGTCTGCTGATGTTGGTGGGTTGAAGAGTTTTCCAGCATAGTAAGGAGTTTTTTTTTGTGTGTGTGTGCAGATAAAAAATGACTACACTATTGAATATAATCTCAGTCTGTCAAAACAGTTTTGCGCACCCTGAAATAGAGGGGACCAGGGGGGCCTGAGCGCAAAAAAAAAAAAAAAAAAGGAGTGTAGTTCATTGCCTGTTCATTTGATGTGCCTGAACACCCTCAAATTAAAGCTGACAATTTGCACTCAGACCTCGTGGTCACTGTGTCATTTCAAATTCAAAGTCATAACTGTCTGCGGCGAATACGCCGAACAGTGTGTCGCTGTCCAAACACTCATATGCCCCGGCGCGAGTTTGTACCAACAGCCCTGGCGTAATGTGATGTTTGTGGCCCCGTTGGGCTCTCGGAGCTCCCGTGCATTAGCTGATAGCCTACCTCCTGTCAGACCTCCCACTTAATCCGGATGGTCGTTGGAGCTGTGGCCCGGCTCCCAGGCAGAGGAGAGGGATTATTACACCCATAAAAGCAGGCGTTTTAATGGCCTTTCAGATTTCCTCTGATGTGTTCATACGGCTGCGGTACTTGGGCCCCCGGCGCGATAAACCACTCCTTCATCTCCTCTTCAGCCCCGGCTCGCTCAACGTGACCCGCGCTGACCCGCGCTAACCTTGGCCGGCCACGCGTGTTAAAGTGTCCCGCGTGTGTTTGTGTGTGTGATTAACTGTGTGATCTGTGTGAGTGTGTGTTTCGGCTTGTGTCCACCGGCATGTTCGGTGGAATGACCTCTGGGGCGTCCGCGTGCTTGTACGGTGACG
Organism: Hoplostethus mediterraneus; assembly: GCA_034670385.1. Taxonomy (NCBI): domain Eukaryota; kingdom Metazoa; phylum Chordata; class Actinopteri; order Trachichthyiformes; family Trachichthyidae; genus Hoplostethus; species Hoplostethus mediterraneus. Next base: position 1,321,326 of record JAXDDW010000049.1, on the reverse strand, counting down.
AAGACGAGGCTCTGGAAGCTGAACGTTAGCGAGCCCTCCCCGTAACGGTCGTCCTATAACGCGCTGAAGCTGACAGACACAACTCACGGCTAGCCCGGCAGAACGAGGACTAGCCTCATCACCTATTCCTAGTCCTATCTGCGAGCGCTGATGTAAAAGGTAGATAGAGGGAAAGAATGAATATCATTTTCTTTTTCATTTCCCGTGTACCTCCTTCCCCTTTTCATCCCGATGTAATTTGAAGCGCTTGAATGATCATAGACCTAGCCATCACCAAATCTGAAAAGACACGTTTAGGTGCCCTAAGGCAGAAGACAAGAATCTATTTTCACTACACTCAGGGTCTCTGAATTCCTGAGCTGAGTATAGCTCCTCCATATAAAAAAAAAGGGGGAACATGCATTAATTCAGTGGCTCTGATGCTCACTTTGCTAAGCTGCTACCAGACGAAAAGTTGAGGCCTGTTTTTGTTGTTGTTGTGTAAGAAATTCTTCCCCTGCAGTTATTTACCCGGCAACACAAAGTAAGCACCTAATTGTAATTTCCGTTGCAACAGAAGTGAGCACAAAGCATTATCGGTACATTTTCTTTAATAAAAAAAACCCCACTCAGTCTGATTCTGTCGGCAGACTTTGCGGCGGGAGGCAGCATCAGCACCGCACAAGGCAAATGATCAGGCTGTGCTCTTTTACCCTTCGTGTGGTTGCATGCTGGGGCAGAGGGGCTGAGTGATGCGCGGTTCATATTTAATGGCAGCCTTCGGTTCGGCGGGCTAAGTGATGCAGGGGGCGAGGCGCTGTGACTTTGGGGCGTGCGGGTTGGCAGCGTTGGAGGACGCCGCGCTCGGACCACTCCTTATTATGGACGCTATTGATTTGTTTGATTAGATGAGTGGCAGCAAACACAACACCCCTCCCCCCCCCCCCCCCCCCCCCCCCTCCAAACACACACAAACCTCCACCTCCCTTTTCTCTTCCTCCAATACCGTTCGTCGATGAGCAGCTTGCAACTATTTTTAAATGATCATTACTTAATAAAATAAACGCTTACATGTGGATGCTCTACCTCTTCCCCTCCTCCTCCTGCTCCTCCTCCTCCTCTCATTACATTCAGTGCACAGCGACACCGATCAATGGCATCCAGGCCCCTTAACAAGCCACGCCACTTCCTTACCTTCTCTAATGCAAATCAGGATATTGGCTACAAATCTCCTATCAAGTGAGTGTCTGCTTAATGGAGTAGGTAGGTGGCCAGGTCATGCTGTATTTCCACAAAGTCAACCGTATATACACAGACACACACACACACACACACACACACACACACACGCCAGTTTCCACCGGCGGGCTTGGTGCAGGTGGAGTCGGGGCCCCTAACGAGGGAGGTTGAGGTGGAGCCGGTGGAAAGGATGGGGAGGATGAGTGATGCAATTAGCGGACGGCGAGGGGTAAAACAGGTGACGGGCGGCGCGTGAATGAGGTCAAACGGGAGGGTCGGGAGAGTAATGGCTGACGTATACATGCTGTTGACCTTTACGGGGGGGATTGACACGCGTGAAGAAAAAAAAAAAATCAACTCAACGCGCAGGGTTATGAATCAAATCAGACTGTTACAACCGCACAGTAGACACAGATACTTCCATCTACATTTTTGTTTGGTCGGTTGCTGTTGTCACTAAACACATGAAGCGATCAATACTGCATGTTTGAGCCCAATGTCGGGGATGTAATACAGGCAAACACTTGTGGAATAATGAGAGAGAGAGAGAGAGAGAGAGAGAGAGAGAGAGAGAGAGAGAGAGAGAGAGAGAGAGAGAGCAGTGAGCGTGAATGCTCTGCTCTTCAACTACCTAGCAAGGCCTCGGCACAGCGTGAGCCACAACACACACACACACACACACACACACACACACACACACGCACACACACACACAGAACAAGGGAAATAAGCAGAAAAAAAAAAAACACAGGAAGTGGGAAGACTCGATGGCACCAACATATTCACAGCACTAATGATCTATTATTGATTGATCTTTTCTCCGCCTTTCATCGTTCTGTCTTTTATGAAGTGATGCCAGCGCGTGTTCATGTCGCGCTTGTGTTTGAGAACATGTGTGGGGGAGGAGGGGAGGAGGGGGGGGGAGGTAGAAGTCTCACTGTACGGAGTTCTGGAGAAGTTGCAGAAAAGCTGTTGCGGTTAGAAGTTGCGGTGGCGCCGTACTAGCGGAGGCCAATTTTGCCTGTCAATAGTACAAACTAATGTTGCAGCCAGGAAAACAACTCTGCAGAGCTGAGTAAATCCCCGGCTTCGGAAACATCCCTAACTCTCAGGAAAAAGAACAGCCTCGTGGTGTAAACACACACACACACACACACACACACACACACACACACTCGCCCACAATCGCACACATGCACACACACTAAGAAGATTTGACAGCGTGCAGTCCCTCTGTATGCTTTTATGCTTCACTGACATGATGGAGGGAAAAGCGCACGGACAGGGATTTGCCCTGTAAAGACGACACATGAGAGCCGCGGACGGGGAGAGCTTTGGGGTGAACGCCGCTATGATCCGCGCCGTTGACATGCAAGCCCGGGTGTCTCGACACGCAAGCCCGAGCGTCTCGAACATCGCGTCACGCGTGTTGCAACGGCCGATTTTAGAGACGGACGGGGCGGGAAGTGCAATCTGGGTCAGTTCGCCGCAAAAAACATCTGGGCGAGGAGAGTGTGAGAGAGAGCTGCTCTACAGATACAGGGAGGATGGCTGACCTGGACGGGCCGCTCGGGGGAGTTCAACTGGGTCTTCGTTAAAAGGGGTGGTGGTGGTGGAGGAGGAGGGATCTATATTTCCATTTTGGGGCAGCCCTCTGACTTTTCTATTATCCTGGCATCTAATCCCAGGCTCTTTACCAGCTCAGTGCCCACCGCTGGCCTGCCTGTAATCCCCGTCTGGAGTAACGCCAAGGCAAGCACACCGTAGGGCGGATACTACCCATAGCCGTGAATCTCGGACCAATTTACTCTCCCACTCGCTCCTAATCTCAATCAGCGGTGCGGAAAGCTACGAACCTGACTCCGGCTCGGTATCAAAGCGCGATTGCGTTGTTTCCCGATATCGGCTGGAGGCTGGAGGTGAACGCCGCGTTAGGGTCGGTGTACGCGGCCGGGTCACTGCCCGCGGCGATGCGTGAAATCTGTATGGGTGTAGGTATACGGGCAGGCTGTCACCATCCGTCAGAATTAATTCAACTGACATCGCAACATCCAAGGTCGCGGTGACTCAGTGCATTAGCCGTCTGCACTGTTACCTTCAGGCGTCAAAGTCCAGCCACAGTTCTCATTAAAAGTCACAAAATATATTCTCTCCTTAGAACGATAGATAACGTTCCTAAAAGGACAAGCGATAAATTCCATCTGTATCTACACACACGCTGTATATCCTGACACAAGATGGCTGCCGGGCAGCGGCGGCAGCTGTTCCAGGCGGAGCATCGCTGATGGACCTCAGTGTTTTCCTTGAGGAGCCAACAAAGCAGATATCAGTCCATCTGCACTAGTCTGCCATTAGCAGTTCAAGGACCCAGCAGACCCTGTGGCCCCAGGGGGGGGGGGGGGGGGGGGGGTCAGCCTATCAGCCAGACAGACTGGATGTAAATATCACCTGATTAGACAGCAGATGATATAGAGACGGATAAAAAAATTGAAAGAGATTTAAGATTACAGCCCGTTCAGGACGTGATCAATATTTCTCTGGTAACAGGGATTGTCAAATTAACTTTCTGGTTGTTCGAAGTGATTACTAGTAGTCCTCATACAAATGGAGCTGCTTTGTGAAGGGTGGGGGTGCAATTGAGCACGGTGGGAAGCACAAGTCACCCGGGGCACAAGTGATCGACTGGGTCCAGGCTGAGGAATCGATACTGCTGTGGGCAAGAGTGTGATATGCCTTGCTGATAAGCCTCTGTGTCTTTTGGGCTTCGGTATAATAGAACAGATAGTGTTTCCAGCCACACGCGCACACACACACACACACACACACACACACACACACACACACACACAGACACACACACACACAGACACAGACACAGACACAGACCTACACCTACACAGAGAGACAGGCAACCATGCACACATACTCAACCCAAACAGTCATCCAGACACGCATAGCACAGCACACATTCTGGAGGAACATTTAATCTTCCTCAGATTCAATATTTCTTCGGTTTTCAGACCCAAGAAGGGGAAAAAAACACCTCTGAAAAAACATCTCTCTGGTGAAAAATGCTTTTTTTGTCCTATACTTTTCACTGTAGGGTATCCTTTTCCTGCAGCTTGTTTTAGAGAGCACAGTAGTTATGTTGCCACGACACACACACACACACACACACAGCAAAAAGGCCAGCCTTGTTTTCAACTGGGCTCACCTGATAAATGATAATACGAAACACAGCCACTCACCCAGTCTTGGCAAAGTTGGTCCAGTAGGTCATGACCACGGCGCTGAGCATCACGTCGTTCTTGGAGAAGTTGCAGGGGAAAAGGTCCGTGGGGCCGATCATGGGGATCCCAAAAACGTAGGGCACCTCGTCCCCGTGGGCGGCGTCCGACCAGGCGGGCTTCATCAGGCTCTGGCAGTGGTGGTAGAAGGCGTAGAAGTAGGTGGGCGAGCCGTAGCGGGCGTGGAGATCGGCCGTGACCACCGAGGGCTCCACCCACTGGTGGTCCGTGAACAGAGCCACCAGGGTCTTGCGCCTGGTCTCCGGGTTGTCCCTGTCCGCCCAGTCCGTGTACATGAACTTGATGGTCTCCCGCAGCGTGTCCTTGCCCTCCGGGTACCCGTACAGGCTGTCCACGAAGTCCGACACCGAGAAGTCAAAGTCGTTGCCCGAGACGCCGTCCTCCGAGTCCACCACGTTCTCCACGAAGCGCAGCCCCTCGCCCTGGTTCACCCCCAGCATGATGTCGTAGTTGAGGAACTCGCCCTGCTCCATGAGGATCTCGGGGTCGTCGGGTATGACGTCGCCGTCGATGACGGGTCCGAAGGCCACGTGGTACCTGGCGGGCTGGATGTCCTGCTCCACCAGCTCCCGGGAACTCTTCTTCCGCAGGCAGTCCACCATGTCCAGGGTGTCCAGGACGTTGCAGCCCACCTTCTCGGCCAGGAGACGGGTGTACTTGACCGGCTGGTAGTTCACCGCCCAGCTGGACAGGGCTGAACCGCTCTGGATGATGGCTCTGTGGAACAAACCTGCAACGGAGATAGAGAGACAGGATGGTGCTTAATGTGATGTGATGCTGGTGGATCGTTCACTTAGGTACCGCACGACATCGGTAGTTGTTCACCCCGTTCGTTCCATTGTCACCGTAATCAAGTTCCACATTTGATAAGAGTAACAAAGCTCCTTGTTGCCCCACAACACAAAGATGAAATCATGGCGGTGATAATGGATGTGCAGATGGCCTGGCCTCACACGCAGCTAGCCGACAGAAGAGGGAATCAGCGTTCTGTCTCTCATCTTCTGTTGCTCCATCCATCTCTATACGCTCTCCCAGTAATGAAGTGTGTGTGGCTGTCAGGAGCAGATGCTGCCAGCGTAGCTCCATAGGCCTTGTTGCAAATGGAGGAAGCATCAAAAAGCTGGCAGACCAGACCATAACCATACCATACCCGACATAAAACATTGCCCCCCGTCTCTTAGCTTATCTTTCTTTGGTAGAAAAACGCAAGAGTTCTGCGCTTATGCCCTCTCCCGTTAACGTTCTTGTCAAGGTAGCTTAAACTGGCCTAACCTCAAACACTGCAATTTGAGACAGATGCAAAATTTAGCTCGTTTTCTTTCAGTCATTTGGGAGAGTGCGCACACACACTGTCGCAAACCAGGGGAAAAGGCATGGGATTTGTCCCAGTACCAAGGACAGCTCCACAGGCTCAGGCTGGGTGAGGTGATAGAGGGGAGATATTATCCAGTCCAAGCGTTACAACCAATTGGCACTTGGACCCCCCCTGCAGCCCATCACGTAACCAGGGAGGTATTTAAAGCGCCTGGCTTGAAGGCAGGGCAGAACCAGGCAGCACCTCGCCGACCTTGGAGCCGAGCTTGAATCGAGTGAGTTCACGTTACCACAACTTTGTTATCGCAACTTCGCAAAAACTGTTGGGAACATTGCTGGAACACTACATACTGATGTACGGTGGCTCACCTGGTCCATCTCTCTCTCTCTCTCTGCTCTACTCTACAGGCGGGTATTAGAGCGCCACTACTCTAGGGAGGAGACGAAGACACAGCTTTAATTTGAATTTACTCCATGCACTAAAGTCTTATTAAAGACACTTTTCACACACTCACAAAGTACCTCTGCATCAACTATGTCTTGTTTAAGTTTATACGATAATGATTCACTTTTACAGATCACTAAATACTACATACTACTACTAGGATGTACTAGTGGTCTGTGGGTGGATGGCTATAAATAAAGCTTAACTCCTACTCTCCACATTGGCAGCAGGATTTGCAAATATACACACAGCATCTAAGCAATATGATGACATGAAATAGTGTGTGCTTACAAAAAGGACAACTAGAAAAAGCAACACTGTCTCCTGTCTGTAATAAACAGAAGTAAGACACATACTGTACCGACAAACTCCCTATCCAAAAGCATGTCTGCGTGAGAAGTTAGCGTGGGGGGGGGTGGGGGAAAGTTTCTGTGCGGTTCAGAGGCTAAGGCGAACACATCTACAGTCGCATGGGGTGCTCTCACTAAGCAGATTATGTGTGGGTTGCAGCGTGGAACGTGGAAAATTCAAAATGACTTTTCACCACAAGGCACAGATCCAAAATAATGAACATTATTCCCTCTGAAATAATTGCATTACTTTTCCTTTGAATTATTTCTCCTTGAAGAGATTAGAGGGGAGGGCCTCGTGGCATCCTTTTGTCTCGGGGTATAGGCCTCTTTCACATCGCTGCCATGCCTTCCTTCCTGATCTCCGTCGTGACCGTCATCTGTTCTCCTGATGTTCTCAATGTCGCGAGATGTCGTTTTTTCAGTCAATCTTACGGGAGAAGCGGCAGCTCACCGCTGGACCGGTGCTCCTTTGTGCGGCTCGGTCGGTAGGACACGGCACCCGCTACCGCGAGAGTCGAGCGTCGATTGAGAATGTATATATACTCGCGGTATTGTGAGAAACTTTGAATAAAACATTTGCGAAGCGGCACACGCTATATTATTAAGATATATCATCAGACAGTTCGGCTGCCCGGCTCCAGGAGACTAGCCGAGAAATATATAGCACCTAGACCGGGTTTGTGGTATTTCTGTGTCAGTGTGGGAGGCCTGTGTTTATGTCTCGGTGTTTATGAGGTAAACAGCCTATTTAAGTGCCAGATATATCACTTTGGTGGTCTTAATCAGAAGCGGCGGGGGGCTTATTTCTCCCTGGTGAAGATGAAGTGTTTATTTACGGAGCTATTTACATTTATTTGTTCGCAAGTAGTAAGTAGAATAAATGTGTCTGGGTGAGTGAACTGTGAAATGTTTCTGTGGTGAGTGTGTTCACTAGTATCCGCCACGATTTGTGCATTTGGCCATGAATGCATATAGGAGTGATTTTTGCGTGGGCGGTCGGTGTGAGTATTAGTGAACTGAGTGTGTGTGTGTGTGTGTGTGTGTGTGTGTGTGTTGTTCTGTGTGTGTGTGTGTCGGTGTCACGCGTGTGGGTCTTGCCCCGGCGCCGCCCTACCGAGCCGCCCCGCGGTTGCACGTCTCTGCAGGGCGGAGGCCTGAGCCGTGGCCCAGCGAGCGGAAGCAGATGTCAAGGGCTTCACCCACTTGAAAGCATTAGAGGGGCGGCTGCGAGATGAAAGATGACCGCTCTGAGGCAGAGAGGGGGCTGGGGCTTAATCCTGCCATCCCTCCATTCTCCTTCCTCTCCTCCTCCTGCCCTCCCCCTCCCCCCTCCCCCTCCCCTCCCCTCTTTGGTGGTATTGCTCGTCTTCACATCTCAACTTGGATTACGCTGCGCAAACAGAACCGGTCATGGTGCAGGGAGAGGGTGGGGGGGGGGGATCTGTATTGAATCCCAATGCTGCCCGCCTTGCCACAGCCACTTTCTAAACGTCTGTGATCAGAAGTTGCAGTAGGAAAAAAAAACAACCTCTGCCGAGTCTAACACTTCCTGGGATCGCCAAGGTGATTTGAGGGACATATATCAAATCATTTTGCTGTAATTGAGGACAGCGGGGAGAACGAAACTAGACTTGGTCCCAGTACTACCCGTGTCTGCACCCACAACCCCAGATGGCCCGGCGCTGAGGAGGCTGGAGCTCGGCCTGACACCGCTAGATTTATCCCGGGCTTTTCGTTGATGAGGGGGAGGAAGAGTGACTATGGGTTTACTATTGTTTGTAGAGAAACAGATAAATCCAGTGCACGTGAGCTGTCACCGTACCGATAAATATGTATTAGAGCTGTGTGTGATGAGCCCCACTGTGGTAGAGAGCTCACTGGGGAAGGTCAGAGAGAGAGGAGAGAGAGGAGCACAGGCTGTATTACCTACTGAGGGAATCCACTAATTATCCACACTGGGAGGCGTGTGTGTGTGTGTGTGTGTGTGTGTGTGTGTGTGTGTGTGCGTGCGCGTATTCGTGCCGACTTTGATTGATAAGACATAATGATGATGAATAGACCGACAGATGACATGCATCATGATGATAGGGCCTAACCAATTGTGACATTGTTTTGTCTTCAGTATCTACTGCGACGTAGCGAATGACTCATGTTGCAACATCCCTTTGTACAGAAAACTGTAACAGGAAATTGTAAGGAAACGAAAAAAAAGAAAGAAAAGAAAGCACAACACGAGAACACGAGCCCCCGCGCCTCGTCTTTGCATCTGGAAGGTTTTGCTTTGCAACGGCAACAGATAGCCCCGTCTTTATCTGCCTGTGTTTGACATGCGAGAATCTGACACCCAAACTGTGAGCAGATCCATCAAGCCATAGCTTGGCTGGCAGATTGAGGTCACGCTGAATTATGACTGGCGCTCCGAGGTAATCACTCATTGAGGCCCCTGCTAAAGTGCCGTTGCGTCGCTCTGCAGCCGCCTCTGCAACCGGCGGTTTGGCCGACCTCGACCGCGCTGCCCCCTCGCCAGACACGCGTTAAATGGTTGTGCGGTGCAGGCCCTGAATCGGTGGAGCGGCCTGCAGATAATTCACCGCTGATGGAAAAAAAAAGAAAAAAAAAGGTCGACCTTGAGGGCACCGTGACCATCGCGTAGGTTAGAGTCACAGTCCGCAAACACACACACAAACACAAACACAAACACGCAGGTTTGAACAAACACAGTCCAGAAGCCTTCAGGCAATTAATCTGAAGGAATACCACAAACTGCTCAAGACTTAGTTACTCAGTTAAGACTGAGTTATTGCAGGAGACGAGTCCTCAGCCCCTTTTGGTAATCAGATTTGGGCTTGGTCCATGCAAAGACAAATATAGATGGAACGCTGACATTAGAAAGATGCTGCAGCCTATTTACCAAGCTGCATCTCTGGTGGGACGGTAACATGATGGTGGCTGTGCATGTACATAATACTGTATAATGTATGTGTGCGCGTTAAGTTTGTGTTAATTGACCGGGATGTTCCTGCTGGCGATGATGTCACCGAGCGTCGTAAAAAAAGGCTCCACTTTGTAGTCTGGAACAGCTGGCAAAAAAATCACCGAAGCATCAGCAGTCAGTTTTATCAGTCTGGCCCTGAGATATATGCGACTGTAAAACTCATCCTGCAAAACGCCGGCACCCTTAGCAAAGTCATCCAACAAGAAAACACCATAAAGATGACACCGGTGTTAATTCCAGCTCTATCAGATGACCTTGAAAGTTTAGATCGGCTGAGTCGCGTTTATTTTTTTATAGGTCAGGGATTCGTTTTGTCCCCCCAACAATATTCCACATGTGACTAAGAGCTAATAGGGGTGAAAATATGTAAAGCAGCAAAAATCAAGCAAGAGAAATAACGTGGCCACAGGGACATCTCTCTTTCTCTCTTCCTTTTTCTCTCTCCCACACAACTTTTATTGTGTCGTCTACTTGCTTTTTCCTTGCCTATTTTTCTCTGATTTGGTGTCTTCTCTCTCTCCTCTGTCTCTCTCTCCCTCTCTCTTTATCCCTCTCTCTCTCCGAGGGACCCCGCTGAGTCCCTCCCTGCTGATTATTAGACATAAGCCTGCGTTCAGTGAAGCCTGAATCCTCTGAGCCATCTTACCTCCACCATCTCCTCGCTGTAAGCAAATCTCTACAGACCCGCAGACTATCCACAGACCCGCTATATATTCTCTCCCTCTGCAGCCAAACTAGGCTAGCGCTCAGTTGGACATACTCAATAAATGTCGCCCTCACTCTCTTGCTGTATTCCACCGTGGCTCTCAACCTCTTTCTCAGTCCTGTTTTTTGTTTTTTTTTAAACAAAAGAATGCTGTGTTATGAAGTGTTAATGCCACCTGAAACATTTAATTGCAATATGTAAAAAAAAAAAAGCAGCCTGTACAGCCTCGGCCACGTGCAGTCTCATAACGCGGGGTAAAAGCTACTGTCTCCATGGCTACAGCCTACCTTGGCCCGCATCCACTTAAACACATGCACAACACTGGTCTCATCATGCATTAGTCCGTAGAAAATTGGCCGCCGGTCTGGCAGCTCCCAAACAATACATACAATGTCTTTCTGTTCCATTAAAACTTCCGCCCGACTCGTCAGCATCAAATCGATGCTGACGCTATCAGGAAAAGGGCAAGTGGTGGTGTTCTGAGACAGTAGTAGTGCCATTGAAAACACTCCCTGGCTTCCCTCAGGCTGCAGGGCAGCACACTATAAGCTGACAGATAAATGCAGCCAGGCAGAGAATGTGTGTGTTTGTTTGTGTGTGTGCATGTGTGTGTATTTGTGTCCATGCACATGCACGAGCATCGTTTGCAGTACTCGTGCGTTTGAACATTAACAAAGCAATATGATATAAGATGGCCCAAATAGGTCTTACCACTTGTGATTCATTGCATGCGTGATTTGGTTTTCCTTTCTTGCTCTTTTATGGCTCGCAACCGTCCTCGTTACCTGGCTTCACATTTTTCTTCCAAACTAGGTTTATTGTGTTTGGATTGATTTCATAATAGGCGATGTAGCTTCGGAAACGGGATAGCTGCGGTGGAAAAAGCATTTTCCGCCCAGAAACTGACTGTTTTCTTTTACATGGATCAGGAAACACAATGTACGCTGTTGCTCCCTTGCTACAAAACTACTTCAACTGTCTAACACCCCATGTAACATTGTTTAAGTCAAGTGCAGTGGCCTTTGAAACAGAAAGAAAGTCCTGCTCATGTTTCATCATGCCCATATAGAGGCAGTGTCTCAGGGGCCAGTGTTTTCATCCATCAGTGTGAGACATGCCTCATGTTATCCTTATATATTGTTGTTTGAAGCCGTTGGTCCTCTGCTCCAGCCTCTGTAGAGACTGCCTGGCTGCCTGCAGGCTGTGGCTTAGGCCAGATAAAAAAGTTTGATCCGTGAGGGCGGAGAGAAGAGAGGAAGGAAAGAAGAAGAGAGACAGAAGAGAGAGAAAAAAAAAAAAGAAAAGAATAGAGGAGAGGAAAGGAGAGGGTATGAGAGTGGAGGAGGGGGGAAGGGAAGGAGACAAAAGCACAGGCATCAGAGGAGGTGAGATGGAAGGAGAGGCTAAAATGACCCCACTGACAGGCTGCACCCAGGTCCCGGGATCGATGTGCATCACACCCATGTGACCCGAGCGTGATATCTCCTACTAATTCACGACGTGACATCCAATGGTCAATACCACATACTCCGGGGGCCCCGTCATCACACAGCACACTGGCCTTCCTCTCTCGGCATGCGCGGCACAACAGGGCCACCGCTCCTCCTTGAACCCATCAATCTGGCCTGCTAATCACAGGCATGCACACCAGCCCTGGAGTCAGACGGTATTTCTGAGCGTTTTGTTTGCAGCCTGCCCCGGGGCGCTAGATGGGGTTTACTCCATCAGGACAAAGTAGATTCAAATAATGAAAAATAGATTTGGTGAAATAGAAATGCTTCAGAATTGTTTTTTATTACTACTGACCTCAAGTTCACCGAAACCATGCCTTGACTGCACTTAGTAACCCTCATTTATTCGGGTGTTTCGTGCATTTTGGTAGTCATCTGTGTCTCCACACGGATGCACACACACACACACACACACACACACACACACTCAATTAATTCCCCCCACGCACCCACAGCCTAGCCAACCAAGAGAAACACAAAGCGTGCACGGTGCATTTTTTTCCCCCCATTTGCACTCATGCATGGATCCCTATCGCTGCAGCAGCCTCTTAACAGCAGAGAAGACTATCTCCTCGTCCTTCCACCGCCAGCTCTCGGTGTTCACCGCGTTTCGCTCCACACCGCTGCAGCGCCTAAGATCGGCCCGATAGCACGTGTGCGCGCAAACGACGTGCACTGTCAGCGACCCTTAACGAAGCGTCGATGTGGGAATGGGAAGAATAATGAGTTGTTACAGGGTTATCTCGCGTGTATCTGCATGTCATGAGTGTGTAAGCGCCTCTGCTAATCTCATTAGATGAGACAAGTTGTTAAAAGATGTTTTCTGATTTCCCCTCTCCTCTTGTATGGCGTCCACAAATAGATTTCACATCAGCCTGCTGAGAGGAAATGATTACTGCCTTTAGCTCCCACTGAAACTAGTTTTCAGGGGAGAAATTGCAGAATGCTTTTGACGACCGCGTGCATGGCTGCTGTGTAGTAACAGTGAACAGCATCTGACTCCTGCTCTTCTATATATATGCCCCCCTGTTTTACAGCCCGACTGCAGTCCGTAGCAGCCCCATTGCTTGGGCAATTTTTACATAGTCAGCCAGCAGTAACACTCAACAGCAGAGACAAAGGGTGCATTGAGTGCAAGGAAGAGAAGCTCCAGGAGTATGAATCAGACGTGAAAAATGTCTAGTGTGGAAGGGTCAAAAATATAACAGTCACACACAAATATGACAATTCAGCCATGAAATGTGGAGGGATGGGAAGCTTCTATTCTTGGCGGCATCTTGCCTGTGACAGCCAGATGGGATGGCTGAAACTCATTTTTGGGCCAAGGAAAGCCATGTAGAGGGGGCAGTTGCATTTGTGACAGACATATTATCGCCTGGGTTTGCACCCCCCTGGAGGGAATCAGAGAGATTCAGGGTGAAGGAAGAATGAAACAGAGAGACAGAGAGACAGAGAGACAGAGAGAGAGAGAGAGAGAGAGACCTCAGTCTAAGTGTCTAAATCTTGCAGAAACAAATGAGTTGTGAGCTGTGGGGGTACGGGAGGTGAAACTGAGATGGATACGCACATCCCGGCTGAAAGCAGGAGGTGGGTGGAAGCTTACTGCTTACCCTGGCCCTATTCACAGTCTTCCATTACAGCGGCTCACTAGCTTACCAGCCTTTGAATGGGGTTCAACAAAAGGATATATCCCCATCTGATTGTAGCTTACACACAAAGGCAAACAATGTATATGGGGTCCAAGCACACGCAGAATGTAGCCACATCGGCTTAGCTATACATGCACTCTCAAGGTTTCAAGTTTATTGTCATATACTTGAATATATACTATACATATACTTGTCAGATAACAATGCAAACATCGTCAGTAATGAAATTCTTGGTCTCAGGGCCAACTCAACGTTACATAGGGAGTAAAATATGACAAATAAGTAAATAAGTAAAATAAGACAAATAAGTAAATAAGTAAAAATAAGCAAATAAGTAAAATAAGACAAATAATAAGTAAAAATAAGTAAATAAGTAAATAAGTAAAATAAGTAAATAAGTAAAAATAAGTAAATAAGTAAAATAAGACAAATAAGTAAATAAGTAAAAATAAGTAAATAAGTAAAATAAGACAAATAAGTAAATAAGTAAAAATAAGTAAAGAAGTAAAGAAGTAAAAATAAGTAAAATAAGACAAATAAGTAAATAAGTAAAAATAAGTAAAAAAGCGAGTAAAGATAAATGAAATAAAACAGTATTCAAATGGTAATAAGGTGCAGAGAAGCAGTGTAGTATAAATAATATGAGTATTTACCTAAGAAGAATAAAATATAATAAAAAGAGTAATAATAGAGATATTTACAAGACTAAACACTAGGAGGTAAGACAAAACAGGTACGTGATGCAACACTGATGTAAATTAAAGTGACTAGTGGTAAACACTGTGAACAGTTTTGGGGGTAAGGGTCCAATCATTGTGGTGTGTGTATGCCATTGTGTTACTGTAGTATGTGTGTATGGTGTGCGCGCATGTGTCAGCAGATCAGTAGCCTGATGGCTTGTGGGTAAAAACTACTGTGGGTCCTACTGCATGCCAGACGGTATAGGAGCGTCTCGTATATACTTCAAGGGGAGTATATATATATGTACAAATACTAGATGACCCACCCACATGTAGTGCGCACACACCCACCCACGCACGCACACACACACACAATTCAGGAAGCTCATTAGGTACCACACACCGAGCACATAGTAGCGGCAACTTTTTTGTTTTTCCCCCCTTACCAAGAACATCAACAACTCTTTTAATCTAAACCACCACTAATGAACCAGAACCAGACGGAGACGTTAGGAAAAAAAAAAAGTCCCCTGCATGCAGAGTAATCCTCACGCCCTGTTCCAAATGATACCGCTCTTCCTATTAGCAAGACTCTCCCTATTACCACTGCCTTGTAGGGTCAGCGGTCACACCGGCGGCGGTGAGTTGATTTGCTATTGTAGCGGGGCGTGAACGTGCCGGGGCCGGGTACAGGCTCCAACGGCGTAAACATATTCTCCTAGCTGTGCCTGCGCCACGCTGAGCTTTTCTTGTCCCGCGATGTCCCCGACACCACCGTTTCCCAACCCCGCCCGTCGTGCCGGCAGCCCCGCAAGCCAGAAGCCGCAGAAGCCGCAGAAGCTCCGTCTAATTCGAGGCGGCACGCCACGAAAACAGCGGACCGAAATAGGATGGATACGCGACGCTCCGTGTCGCCTCGCCCTCGCCCTCGCCTTGCACGCGTTAAAGATTGAGGCTGAAGCGCAGGCACGGGGATGGGGGCCGGGCTCCAGACGTGATCCCATCACCCGACTCTGGAATTACCTGCTGAGTGGAAAGCTGAGTGCGGCTGTGTACCTGTGTGTTAGTCTGTGCATACATGTGTTTGTGTGTGTATGTGTGCTGGTTCTTCAAAGTGTGCATCTTTGTGTGTTCACCTTGTGTGTGTGTGTGTGTGTGTGTGTGTGTGCATGCGTGCTTCTACGTGTACTTACATGTGTGCATCTCTGCCTGCCTGTGCTTGTGTGTGTGTGTGTGTGTGCATGCGTGCTTCTATGTGTACTTACATGTGTGCGTCTCTGCCTGCCTGTGCTTGTGTGTGTGTGTGCATGCATGCTTCTATGTGTACTTACATGTGTGCATCTCTGCCTGCCTGTGCTTGTGTGTGTGTGTGTGTGTGTGCATGCATGCTTCTATGTGTACTTACATGTGTGCATCTCTGCCTGCCTGCACTTGTTTGTGTGTGTGTGTGTGTGTGCATGCTTCTATGTGTACTTACATGTGTGCATCTCTGCCTGCCTGTGCTTGTGTGTGTGTGTGCATGCATGCTTATATGTGTACTTACATGTGTGCATCTCTGCCTGCCTGTGCTTGTGTGTGTGTGTGTGTACATGCATGCTTCTATGTGTACTTACATGTGTGCATCTCTGCCTGCCTGCGCTTGTGTGTGTGTGTGTGTGTGCGTGTGCGCACACGTGTGCAGGCTGCGTGCGCTGAGAGAAGCTGAGCGATAGCAGCACTGTCACAACAGCCCATCCCCAGAGTGCACTATGTCTGCCTTCTCTGCCTCATATACTGTACACTCCCATTGAGTCAATTACTGTGGCAGAGACTCTTTAGCCACCATAGCCACTTACTGTAAGTGCATGTTGAGACAATTGGGTTATGACATGTCCTGCAGTAAAAATGGTTTGGAAAAGATCCATTGGCAACAGAGGCTTCCTAAAATCTACTTGAACAAATCAAGTCAACTGGAAATCCTAACAATTAAGAGCTATTTGTGCAGCCGATCTGAACTCAGCATTCGGCTACCGAGCATTGATCTTCTGCAGAGAAACCGGAGCAATCCATTTCAGTGTTTCTATTTTGATTAGGAAACGCGCTGACTTTCTGAGCTGTTGACTTTAGTAATAGATATTAAAAATGTGTCGACCAAATTCTTCATCAATCCGACATCCTTAATTTCTGCTCCCCTCTGAACAAAAGCATTCATCTGTGCCACAAAGTAGAAAATGCATCTTAGGAAAACAAACAAGCAGACATATGGCTGTACTGAGTTGCAGGCATCTATTCTCATTGTGTCAGACGTAGAGAGGGGGAGGGAGGAAAAGAAAGGGCAGATCAGGGGAGAGGGATAGAGAGAAGAGAGAGGAGAAAAGAAGAGGGGGGAGGGGGGGGGAGCAAAAAGACTCTTAAAATTCCTCAGTGGGTGCCATTGTCCCCGGAGAGTATTCAAGACAGGACAAGGCTCCCTGCATGGGAAAAAGGCACTCTGCATGCTAACTCTGACTTTGCATCCATTGTGAAGAAGACACAGGCATCCGAATGCCTTTGGTGACTCATGCAACCATTTCATCTCTAATAGGTGCTGCAGGAACATTCATTCTGCTTTTCATGTTTCTGGGCTCAGCATAATGGCTCTAACATGTGAAACCGAGCTTTTTTTTAAATTCCACTAACACCAATTTGTTTCTAGAACAAGCTAATGTTAAAAAAGTGATCATAATAATCACACTTTATACATTTTATACTATACACTATTATGTCCAACATCTTCATTGGAAATTGCAGGAGACTCTTTTGCATAGACAGCCTGAGCCCTTGACCCTTGACTCCTTTTGTAGACAATTCAAGGCCTATTCAACAGCAATGTCATTTCTATTGAACCTGTGACAAAGAGAAAACCTAAAAGGGTATGTTATGTTATATTATTTCAATAGGTTTTTGAGTGGTTTATTTTTTAAGACTGAGCCATTACACGGCGTAAGCTCATACAGTGAAAAACAACTACAGCTACGGTGTGGCTAAGAAGCTTCGATGGCTTTCGGAACAGTTTGCTCAAAGCATTTTCATTTAACTGTATTTTGCACAGCGCTGCAGCCCCTCTATAGGGTCATATTGGCTTACGACGCTGTGCAACTGTGAGTAAATATAAGCCTGTGTATTAGATTTGGGGGCATGAGATGAAATCTAATTTCTGTGAGTTCAGTGAGAGAGACTGCTAGCCAATACACTGCTACACATCCAGGGCCACATCTGGCAGGGCCTATCAAATATACATGAACCTTGGGAGAGCATGACATGCCTGCACTCCCATTCTTCCCTGATGCCCACAACCTATTATGGTTCCATGTAAGGACTTCAATATTTGACATTTACTTTGATATTGGCCAGCTTTGCAAAGTAAACATGCAATGACATCAGTCTTGTGCAACGGTGCGACGGTAATGGTTTGTCAACCTCTCGGTCTCATCAGGGTACCGTTTAAGAAGTGAATATCATAATGACGGCCTCTCAGGCAATATAAAACCAGAGATGACTTGGCTGATATTGAGAAGTGACAGTTAATTCCAGTCATTGGCGTAGCCAGCTGATAACAGATTGATAGTGTCACAAACCATAATGGACAAGCAATTAATATCTATTGCTCTGCCTCCATTTGGAACATTAACGTATCATATTGAGTCCCAGATGAAACCAAAAAAATGGGGTGACAGAAAACATCTCAATGTCTGGCATGGTGTCAACCTCATTTCATACCGGCCTGCCAAATAACAAGGACTATATACATTCTCCTTTCACAGCAGCACTCCAATTTTGGCAGAACAGAATGCATTGCATTTTTACCTCCAGTCTTTTCTGTCAAGGTCTGAAAAGGCCAAATGGATGGTGGCGGACAGTTTCTTTCACCGCCTCAATGCCAAAAATTGTGTTGGCTGCTTACAGTGGAGCGATGGTGCAAGGGAGTAAAATGCAGAGCGAAAGGCTGAGGCCCCGGCACGAGAGCAGAGCACAGGAAGTTGAACTCTGGTGACGAATAGTGTGTTTACGTATGCACACGGTGCCCTGATCCCATTTGTTTGTTTGTTTGTGTGCAGGTGTGCATCCTGGTGAACCTTCGTGCTGCTTGTGGAACAGTGTGGCTGCCTCGCTGGGGGAGGAGGGGGAGGGGGGGGGGGGGGGGAGGGGGGGGGGGAGGGGGAGGGGGCATCCAATAGTTCCCTTTCCACCTCAGTGATCACAGCTGACATTATCAGTCCTATACATTCAAACCAGGCTGTCGGCAGTGGAGGAGAGAAAATGAGAAAAGAATAAAAAAAGATCACGGCCACGCGAGGGAGCGAATTTTCCTTTTCCTTGTTTTCGTTCTCTTTTCCATGATAACATGTCTTCCACTGCAATCTGTCCCTTTCCCTATCTTTCTATATATTCTCTCTCTCTCTCTCTCTCTCTCTCTCTCTCTCTCTCTCTCTCTCTCTTGCAGCCGCTGCCAGTAGGCACACAGCTGTAGCCACATGGAATCCCCTGGAGTGTTTGTGGACTTATATGTACACATGGGCCCTGTGTGTGTGTGTGTGTGCGTGTGTGTGTGTACGTGCTGTGCATGTGTGTGAGTGTAAGTTTACGTGCCGTGTGTGCGGAGCGGAGCTGAGGTGAGCTGAGCATAGGGGGATATTTACTCAGGCCTACCTCTAACAAAAAAATCCATCCCACAGGGCTAGACGTGCCTCAGCCAGAGCTCTGTGTGTGTGTGTGTGTGCGTGTGTGTGTGTGTGTGTGTGTTGTGTGCTCACAATGTGTATTTGTGTTTGTGTATGTAAATGCTTGAGCAGTATTGATGTGAATCTATGAAAATGAGTTACTGTGTGTACACTCTGTGTGTGTGTGTGTGTGTGTGTGTGTGTGTGTGTGTGTGTGTGTGTGTGTGTGTGTGCTTGTCTGTTTGCACGTATCAGTTCGGGACACTAATTTCTCAATGTCAAGCTAACACACGCTCAACAGCAACTAATGTCACAACACTTGACGCATCAGGCGCCAATAGACATTCGTTCCTATGCCGCACATTCAGAATGACGCCGGTGAGCCAAACGG
Organism: Hoplostethus mediterraneus; assembly: GCA_034670385.1. Taxonomy (NCBI): domain Eukaryota; kingdom Metazoa; phylum Chordata; class Actinopteri; order Trachichthyiformes; family Trachichthyidae; genus Hoplostethus; species Hoplostethus mediterraneus. The sequence continues at coordinate 1,302,077 of JAXDDW010000049.1, read as the reverse complement.
CGATAGCGCACAATGCATCATGGGAGTCGTAGGCTCGCAGACACAAGGCGACGAAAAGGACATTTGTCTTTTCACAAACTACACAAACCAGTTCTCACATTTGTACATATTATTACAAAATGTTATAATTGCAAGCATAACACTCACGGGTAGAATATCCATCGATACTGGCGTGCAACAAATTTTTGTGTGCTTTAAAGGTCAAAGGTCATGTCGGGTTTAGAATTCCAACTACAATTCGACCTATATTACAGTCCACTTCTGAATCAACAACATTTTTGGCAAAACAGACGATAGTCTAAGTCATTTTTCTTCATTTCACTACTCAGTCGCTGCTTTCTGAGGTCGTGCTCATCATCTATTAATTTGTAGGTGAGACTAGTGTTCATATTTTTGCTCATCCCCTCCTGACAGAATAGTCCACAGTTGCTGTCATTTAAATGGCTTAAATGTCCCCCATGGCGCTGTGCACTTTATCTGCCTCCAATTCTACATGAGGGATGTCAGCGACTGGCCCATGTTAATGACGTGAAGTATTTTCATGCTGAAATATTTTCCCTGTTTTGAATTTTAATCAAACATAGCACCACACTTTTCCAGCTGGGTATGCGGCGGGGCGCAGCGTTTTGGCTCTGATCTGTTGCTGTTCCCACGAACAGCCATCAGATATTCACAGTGCCATCTCCGATGTCGCCGGCTTTCCGCCCTCCTCGCCAGCTTCATCAGTTTTGACACAGAGAAATAGACTTGTGCTTTTGAGTTTCTGTCAAATTAAAGCAGCACAATCTACAGCGCCTGAATAATTTAACACCACACGCCGCTTGGGGGAAATCTAAATAAAAAACTAAATAACTACAACACCCCCCCACCACCACCACCACCACCACCACCACCACCACCACCACCACTACCCCACCACCACCGCTCTCTCTTCAGGGCTCAAGGCAGAAGGTAGCTCTCGCTCTAGTCTGGGGCTTTGTTATCTTGTATCTTTTAGTATCTCTGCAGCAAGTGTCTTGTCTGGACACCAAGAGTTAGATGAGTGAGTGAATGAGAGAGAAAGAGAGAGAGAGAGAGAGAGAGAGAGAGAGAGAGAGAGAGAGAGAGAGAGAGAGAGAGAGAGAATCCTAAGGCGTGTTGCAGGGCTGGCGACGATCTCCAAGGAGAACTGAGATACTCATACACCTTCTGTCTTCCCCAGGGGGTTCGGGGTCAGAGGTCAAGATGTGCTGGCTAGGTCTGTTCTGCTCAGCTCTTTAATAGAGACCGGAGGGAGACGAGGAGCAGCTAGCGAGGCTGTAGCACAGCGGCGCTGTTTCCCGTCCCGTCTCCCTCCCTCCTCCTAATGAGCTTTCTATTAGCAGCTAGGGGACGGGTTTAGGCAGTTAGGCATAAGGAGAAGGTTGGCTAACAACGCTAGTGGTTAGCTAAACAGCTGTTCTCTCTCCGCCGCCACCTCCCATCCCTGGCTAATGAAGCCCTCACCGATGAGCAAGGAGTCCCGGGACACGCCGGAGAACAGCCACAGAAAACCCAGACGGGGGGAATCTCACAGTCACTCACAGGCCTCGGATAAAAGTACGTGCGGAGGATCGCTTCAACAACACGACAAACGGAAAAAAGGCTCCAATTAGATGCCGGCTCTAAGGGGAACCCTAAGAATAGCACACAGGCTCCCCGAACACGTGTTCAGAGAGCAAACACTCCTCCTGCGTCATTATTCCCGACCGGAAAATGAGAGGAGGCCCTGAAATCTCTCAGCGCGCATTAACGCAACAGATCACCGTGATGATTTCTGTGAAACGTTGCGCCGCTGCGTTCCATTATCCTCTAACCGCGTGAATGGCGCTGTCAGCGGCGGGGCATTGATCAAGATTAGTGGCGCGCCGTACGGGTCCGTCAACATCTGAGACACACCGCGGAGGACGTATGTTCCCGAACAGCCTTCGCTCAAACCGGGAGGAATGTCTTTCTCGGTTATTATAAAGGTGACACAGTATTTTTTTTTTTTTAGTGTTCGTTAAGTGCTTACAGACACTGGTAGCGGTGGTGATGTAATCCGTCATGTTAATGGCCGATTCGCCCAGGATAAGAGAGCTCTGCGATCAGTTTCCAAAATCACAAGAGACGGCTGCGTCTGCCCCGTCTACGCCATCTTGTAATCACACCAGAAAAACGTACCATGCGTCACATGTAACATCCGCAGCTGACTTTGACTTTGACGCCATGCCTGCGGGACAGTCGCAGCTGGACCAGAGGTGAGTCGTCGTATCCCAACGTGTTTGCCAACAATATCAGGGATGTCAATTTGGGCGGGGGGGTGTCAATTTTACTGGGCCTTTTACAGCAGGTAAAAAGAGGGCAACATTTTTTACTGGTGCAGGTGGACGGGGTTTCGTTTTATAGGGGGAGCCAGGGTAATGTAATAATCACCAGAGCATCGTGATTTTAGTCACGGCCGGCTCTGCCATGTCAGTAACTTTTACGCACTGCGCTCAGCCTCACCAGTAAAAAATCCCTCTTTTTACATACGGTTATGTGCCCTGTAAAAAAATGTATTGTATTGTCAGGCAATACAAATCCAGTCCTGATGCACATCCCTGAGATTTTGTTATTTCCTGGTCTTTGCATGGAGGCACTCGGGGAAGCCTTTACACCTGTACTCTTCGGGCCCAAGTCCAGTCTTATCTCTGTCATGTCAACATATCAAGATGAAATGATGCACAGGTTAAGCATTCAGCACGCTCAAGATCAGGTATTCTTCTTCCTTCGTTCAGTAGTGACTTCAGTTTTTATCCTGTGTCCGAGACAATTCTATTCGCAGCATGCACATACTGTTTTCTTCTTCCAAGGAGGAGTATTTTGACTCTGAAGTCGGCAATCAACAAGTCGCCTCTTTATCCCGACATCAACCGAGTGTGAACACAGTTACTTTGTTTGGAGTTTCCTATCCGGGAGAAAGAAATGCTCTGTAAGTGGTGAAATAGCACATTGGAAATATTGTTCTCCAACCGTGGCATGCGATTTGGTGAGTCACTCTCTCTTACCACTGAAAAGGATCTATAGCTTATGTTACCTCTCTAAGCTAAAAATCTATTACAGCCTTGCGGGCTCGAGAACTAAAGATTTAGTCTTTTTGTCAGGCTGCACAATGTTGGCCCTTTCTAGGAGAGGTTTCTGCTCGTCAGCATGTTTGCTGAAGTTCCTCTCATTGGGGATTTCATTCTGCTCAGACTATGCAAATTTCACAGCTAAGGCTAATGCATGTGCGCTGCCCAGAATTGAGTGTCTTCATAGGCAGGCTACTATGCGGCTCGTGTGCAACGTACATTCACATAGCGACGCACACCGCGGATAGTTAAATTATACACTAACAGCACATTATGTCACGACAGGGATCCAGATGGCGTACGCGCCACAAGTCTAACACATGCATTCCTTTCTCTGCATCACATGGTTATAGGCGCTCATCTAGCAAAACACCCCAGATCCCTCAGGCAGCTAAGTAATTGTTTCCTATGCTTCATTCCTTATCACACAATGATAAAAAAAAAAAAATCATTTCCTTCACCCTCTGAATCATTTTTTATTCGTCTCCAAGCACAGATTGTTGCAGGCAGGCTGCCTATCGATATAGTAGTATACTCCTGCATGTCTATAACGGGGGAGTAAGGTAGTAAACAACAAGTAATGTTTCTCTCTGTGCAGATGATGCGTGTAGACAACAATTACGTGAACACAAAGTCATCTTCTTTTCCGATGTCCAAATATGTTTTGAGGCGTCAAGAACAGCGCCCGACACAGTTGCAGACGATTAACGCACACCTGGGAAATTGAGGGAATACGGCTCCTCTCGAGCAAGGGGTAGCTTCACAACGGCGCCGCGGTATCCGGTGTTATGCACACCCAGGCGCCGAGCGCTTTTTTTCTCCGGGGCGCTGTTAAACAGATGTAGGAACACTAAAGGACTGACCTAGCTAGCCACAGAGGTGAGCTGTCGACAACAACAAGCAAACACTGGGCTTGCTGAGCGCTCCTGGTCATCTCCGAAGGGCAAAAGTCAACTAATTACACCGACGGTTGTTCAGTTGTGGCGGACGAACGCGTAAACAACACCGCGCCATTCATGTGTAATGAAAAAAAAACAGTTTTTACAATTACGGATGAAAAACAGAAACAGAAAAAAAAGTGAAGGACCCATGAAGAGAGAATACAATGCAAAGGAATAGATGGGTTAAGATGGCAGACAGATAATAGAGATGAGAAAAATACGGACATAACGAGAGTGGAATATAGAAGGAGGTAGAGGTGGCAGAAATGGGGCCAATATGTGTGGAACAACAGGGAATAAAGGGAGGGAGAGAGAGAGAGAGAGAGAGAGAGAAGGTGTGAGAGGAGGAGGGAGGTCACCAGAGATGTGGAGATGGGCGGAGGTGGAGGGGGAGAGATGAGCCCCAGTGCTCAGCTGTCAGTGCTTCCTCTGCAGGTGGGGCAGTAGGAGTGCCAAGTCCCCTCTCTCCCGCTCACACAGACACCCATGCATCTCTCTATAATGGATGCTTTACACTGGTGCCAGAGAGAGAGAGACTGAGGCAGAGAGAGAGAGAGAGAGAGAGAGACGGGGGTGAGAAGAAGAAGAGAGACAGAGATGGGGGAGGTACTGGGTACTGGAAAAAAGAAAGAAACTGCTATGAGGAAAAAGAAAGACCGGTGCGTGGGGATCAAGGCGAGGGTAGCAGGCAAACGGGCAGATAGAAAGCACCGCAAAATCATTAGACCAATCAAGATAGGAAACAGACGAGACAGTCTGGGAGCAATATGACGCTGCCATCGCTTTAATTGATCTGGAGCCTAATAGCATCGCGGAAGACAAGGGGGGCACGGCGGTTTGTGCACAAGAGCCGCAGTCATCGTTCCCCCGCCACTACTGTCACTGTCCATTAGGAAGTGTATGACTGTGCCCTTGACAATGATTTATCAAGAATGATTCATGGAAGGCATCTACCCGAACTAATGACTTGCCAGCGTCTTCACTGGAGATTGCGGGTCATCAACAGATGACATATTCCGTAGTCGCGTCGTTCATCAGCTGCGATTAGATTGCCACGGTAATCTGGGCGATACATCATCGGACGCGTCTCAACTGTATTGTCTTGTCGGAGAATAGCGCTGACGCAGCTCATGTGCAGCACATGTCGCTCCAGCTGCCCGAAGCCCATTCGTACACTTCTGCTTATGTGTAGCTACAGGTATCCACAACACTCCACTGGGTATACCTATTACCCCGGGTGATGAAAGCGTGTGTTTACCAGAGTAATCAATTATTCCCTGCTTCTCTCTCTGATCTCGGTTCAGTTTTTTTTTTTTTTTTTTTGCACCTATAGCTCCATACTTTATAGGCTCAACTGGCTGCTGCGAGCACAGACAGACTGATGACCGGACTACCTGAATGAACTGCCTTCACCGTTGTCGAGCCATTTGTCAATTCTTCATTCCTCCACTCTCCTCCAGCCAGGGGAAGGTGGAGCTGCCTGCCTCTGATGGACAGCCCGACTGGATATTATTTTCTGGAGTGTAACCTCCAACTGTCCGTCTGTTCTCGCTGGAGTCTTCTGAGCGCCCAGTCTTTCTTTTTTCCCCCTTGCTTCTCCTCTCCACCTCTCATAGTGTCAGTACCACAGCTTTGCCATAATTTCCTCTTTGCAACAGTGAGTGGTTGAGAGAAACCTATTTGCTACCTGAATTAGCCCGTTTCCAATTTCTTTCAAGTTCAAAAGAGATGAAATTCCTTTTCTAGGTGGTGAGCAACCCCGCTTCTTTGTTTTGTAAAAACAAAGCAATTTTGCTCTGCTCTCCAAAGTCAAAGGCAATGCCATTCAAAGAGTAACTGAAAAAAAGCCACATTGGCCACTTGTTAAAAGCAGCTTCCACACAATGACGGCCACAGTGGATGGCAGACAACAAAGCCGACTAGTCAGCGTAAATAAATACAAGCATTCTCGCTCCGCGGAGATGGCATCCCCCTGGTTTAATTATCGCTCTTGTCAATCGAGGTGGAAGAATACGGCACCTGACAAGGCGCGTCCCCATTCTCTCATCTCTCATAGGCCTTTTTCACACCCTGAGACGCTCAGACACCCTTCAGCAAACAGCCAAATCAAACCTTGAGATGGAGGCATTCTGTTGCCCCAAACACCCAGGTAACTTTACAGTGTCGAGTCACTGAATGCCTTTGACACCTCAGAAATGGGGTCTATTCAACTTTAACAATTGTCCCCCGCTTTTTCTCAAGCACGCGCCATTTGCACAACAATGGCAGCTGCACCTCGTATGAATAATATCCCCGGGGCTGCGGTTATGTAGCCGTCTTTTCCCAGCGACTCCCGATTGCACATTCCAGCTCTGGCGAGAGGCTCGGTTCGATGCTTACACTCCACGGGGGCCTCTACTGGGGCCAGATGCAACGAGCACACGGAGATGAAGCCCTGCGCGGACCGCAGATGGATATGCACCTCGAGGTGTGTGTGGCGAGCGGGAGCTGCGGTGACATTATGGAGCGGGAGCGTGGAGACCTGCGGGCCGTTCCATAAGGAGAAACCTCCCCCGGGTCTCGTTGCAGAGAGGGAACCCACATATGTCATTTTCAAAAGGTCGAAGCCAGACGTAACATCGCAGGTAAGGCAGTGATGTAGTGCGAGCTCACACACCCTACATCCGCACGGCCCCGCTGGCCTCCTCCACTCTGGAAAATGGGTGTCATTTTAAGAGGCGTTTTTTAGTAGGGTTAGCTGATGTGTCAATATCTGAAGACTCTCAAGGCTAGCGATTCCAAAACAGCAACGGAACAAGAGGATGTGTGTTTTTCTCTCGAGGGACGACTGCACGCTTGCACGTATATGATAGATGATCGTCAGAGTAGAGGTCAGGTGCTCACGGCAGCGCAGGCTTTGAATCCCACAACGATAGTACTGTATCAGCATGATTGACGGAGGCAGATTGATTCCAGGCCCAATAAACACTGTTGTTGTCTTATCCCAGCCACCCCCCCAACTCCAACATGCCCATGAGTTAAATACATACCAGGAACAGCACAGTAGTAATTTACACAATGTCAATGATTTGTGCACCAGAATCATTAGAGGTCCGGGACCAGGCTGTCTGGGAAGCCTGCTCCCTCACCCTTCCCCTGCTGTATGGGAAGCAGCGGGAAGGGAAGGATGCCCCTACACCCCTCCGACTGACATGATGTGTACAGAGAAAATCAGAAAAATGATGGTCATCATTTTCAAAAGTGTGATCATAGACTCAACCCCCCCCAGAAACAATTCACGTGGTCTTCACACTGATAAGTATGTTTGAAACTAAAGAGAAAAAAGGAAAAATAAACCAAAAAGAAAAACGGATCTTTCACCTCCAGCCCTGAACTGCTGGACCGGAACGTAATAACCTTATCACTGTACCAGGACACTCTCTAGTGACTGGTGTGAAGCCGTTTTGGTGTTGAGTCAAAGCTTATCCTTGCTCAGCCATGACGCCGCGGGAAATTATCTATATAATGCCAAAACAGTCAGACTAAGCCAGTCTGCACACACTTGACCGCAAAGCACAAAGCGAGTCTGTACGTGTGAGGAGACGCCGGCTGCTGTTATCGTGACATCACGCTCTCGTCACCCGGACGCTCTCGTTTCTCCACCCAATCAGACGGAGGAAGTTTTACAGCAGTACGCCTGGTCCGACCGCTTACATCACATCCTTTCCAAGACAGTATCATAAACCCCAAGCAGAAACATCCAGAGGAAGTACTTGACAATGAAGCGCAACCATTAATAAAGTTATCAATCCAGATGTGATGTGATTGTCGATGCCCCATACCCTTTTAATTCTTCCAATCTTTTTAAGATATTTCTATATTTTTAAGTGCTCTTACTGTATATATTGTGTTGTTTTTTTAGATAGAGCTCTTACTGCAATACTGTATATATTGTGTTGTTTTTTTTATTGTAAATTTGTTGCCCTTTGCACATTTCTGTTGAGCATTGCCACTTTTTCATTTCACTACACACCCGTGTATGTATGTGACGAATAAACTTCTTGAATCTTCTTGAATCTTGAATCTAATACTTTCCTCACGTGCCTCGACTATCCTCCACACTAAAACGGATTTCAAAATTTGCTACGCTTTGTTCAAAACGTATTAGTTGTCACGTCGCCGTCCTGATGCTCGTGGTTCAAGAGGCTCGGGCGCTCGATAGGCGTCGCCTCGCATTACGAAGCCCTGGCTCTCGTAGCGCTTCTGCAATAAAAACCAAACATTTAACATGCACATTTATGGTTCTCAATAACCCAGAAGTCTTAATAAAAATGAAAGCTGACATTGGCATGAGGGATCCTCCACACTAGCTGTCTTTAATGTCCAAGATGTTCCATTAAAAGGGGAGCACTTCCTCAGAAGCAGAGCTTTTAGCCTGATTACTTACAGGAAGAGAAAAAAAAAAGGAAACCGAACGACCTTCACTGCCTCCACTACTAGCCCTTCCCCCACGCGTGCACTCATGCAGAGACACGCCAGCGCATACATACATGGACAGCTGGGATACACACACACACACACACTGATGCAGACACTAGATGCACAAATATATATGTATAGACTGTATGAAACACACGGGCATCGCACACCAACAGATGCACGTCTGAGTCGCCGGCTACTTGGTATTCTGTCTGCGTGCGGAGAAGCCATCTCTCGTTTTATATCATAATGATTATTAGGAGAGAGGGAAAAAGGCGAATCTGCATGTTCAATTAGCGCCCGTGCGATGCCAGATAGATGATAATACATGGGATTGGCTAATGTCCTTGCCTCTGAACTTCTTCAGCCGGTTTCCGTTTGAAGCCAAAGAAAAAGGAAGATAGGGGATCGAGATTTCCCTTCTGTAGGGACACAACTGTTGAGTTCCATTTAATAGGCTGGTCAAAAACACTCTCCTGCCGAGAGAGACTGTGCTTTTAATGACCATTCTGTTTCCAAAGCCTCAGATGTGTCGCTAGATTACTTGCCACCCAGTAGACAAGGCAGCCATCTTATTAATAGCAACACACCACACATGCTGTAGACTACGGGGAGTAGAAACTCGGAGAGAGAGAAAGAGACAGGGATGCGTAGAGAGAGAGAGAGAGAGAGAGAGAGAGAGAGAGAGAGAGAGTGTGTGTCCCTTGCATGCTTTTACTGTCTGTGAGGGAAGGGAGACAGATGGGTGCAGTGAAGGTGAGATTACATGGAGGAGGCAGGGCAGAGAGCGGGGTCTGAAATCCGCCCCCACGAGAGGACTTCCAAAGCCAGCTTCCACGCAGGCCTGCAGGGGGAGGCCTGGTGATGGATGGACCTGTGACGGAGGGCCTCGGCACACATGCCCACATGGAGACGCCACCCAGGCCAGGCCAGGGGGGCAGGCAATCAAAGAGAGAGGCCCGGGGGTGGTGGGGGGGGGGGGGCTGGGATGATATAGGAGGATCCAGTTTATTAAATAGGCTTCAGGAGAAGCACGGAGTATCTGAAGTGAGTTGTCACTCCACCGCCAACAGGCGTAAAAGGAGCCTTACCGTTAGATGGAAAGTCTACTCACTGCAGGCAGTGATGACAGACTGTGTACAGTATAAGTGGGAATACCGTCATTAAATACACAGACACACCAGGGAGCCACAACAGTGTGTCAATGCTGATTTCCTTTTTTTTTTTTTTTTTTAACCTGGGCCCCCGTAATCCTTCATCTGAGCAGCCGGTCTGTCATGTACGTGTGCACACATATGAATGCTATCTCATTTCACTCCAGAATTCAAACGTATCGCACTCGACGTGACACCGCCGCCTCCGTTTCAGCGTCTTTGAGTTACAGATTTGCATTTGTATTCCTGCAATCAGAAAAAAAGTCAAACTATCAGATCAGGGAGGGACAATGCTGCATTGTGTACAATCGTGTTTCCCGGCTTAATTTCCATTCACAGTGCAAATGAGCAAACTCAATAAAAGCCACTTTCCTTGGATGCAAACAGCCGGCTTACATGGAGAGGAAATCACTACACAAATCCATTATTACAGGTTGCCTGGAACCAGGTGTGCACATGCCACAGTTTATAATTCATTTGATTATAGATTTTTTACTTCAATTTTCACCGCTCTGTGGATCCAGACCCTTTGATTTCTTCTCTTGTTTATTGTGTTGTCTTGGCAACACAAACACCCCACCAGTTTTCAATTCCACAGCTAAGACTGTAGGAGAGGAGGGGAGGCGGGGTGGGGGGGGCTGAAGCGCAGCGGAGGTTGCGAAAGCAGGTGCAAAAAGACATTTCTTCACTTGGATTTCCTGTCACATCCTGCGGCCCACTCCAGTCCTAAACTTTATATAATTACAACAATCTGTGCTCTGAGAGAGACTGTGTGAAATCTGATTGCCATTGGTAACATTCGCAGCAAGACTCCTGGTGTGATAGAAGGCTTCCTGTTTCAATTTCCTAGAATCCCACAAGTTTTACTGTTTCTTTTTTTATTTTTTATCCCATCAGTGGGGCATATATTTCCATTCAGGGGAAAAAACAGCCCCGGTAATATCCAATTTACTGGGAGGCAGAGGAGATGGTTTCACTGGCAGTATAATAACATGCTACATGAAGCGTAGCATTATGGAGTATGAATAAGAAAAAGGCATTTATGGTAAAAATTCAATCCAAAAGCAGTCATCATTCATCTTAGGAAATCAAGGCAATTAGTAACACTTTATTGCAAGTGGGAGAACGCAAAACATATCACAACTCCTGGGCACTGTGATGGAAACCAGAGCAGAGCGGTTCAAATGTCCTCGTTCGAATGCACAGTGGTCTCTTCATCAAAAAAAAATCCCAAGAACAGGGATTCAACTCTGCCTAGAAACAAGGAAGAGAAGTGTGTGTGTGTGTGTGTCGCAGAGGGTGTGTGTGTGTGTGTGTGTGTTTTCAATTTAACATATTCCTGAGTACAGTATAGCCTAACGCCGATCCTCTATCTAATGATCTAATGCAACAGTGGTTTCCTTAATGCAATTTCAGCTTTTGCCTGATGTAAAAGCCCTGCGTTACGACTCTAACCATGTGTGTCCAAATCAACATGTTTGTGGCTTGTTAACACGTTCGCGAGGAATCACATCCTGCCGAGAGGAGCGTGGCCGACTGTAAAGATTTCTCATTTGGAATATTACCGCCGCGCACAATGAGGGGAAAAACAACATCAACATCGCTACACCTCCACATCCTGATAGCCTGTCGTGTATACAACACCACTATCAATTAGAAGCAAGGAACAGCCAGCTTTTAAATGGATGGATGAATACATGACTGACTGTAATCATTTTAGGTAAATGATGATGCCGTGTCCATTTGGCTCTGCGGGGTGCGCTTGGAGGCTGACATTGGTTTATGGCGCTCAGATCGACGGTTCGCTCGCCTGGGCCAATGCATCTCTTCCTAGAACTCGCCGAGGAGCAGCAGGGCTCCATCTTAATACGACGATGCATTAGAGGAGCGTGAGGGATGATCATCGCATGTCCAGCTTTACCACCGTGTGCAGTATTTAGCATTAAGGACGTGGCCAACATGAGCGGTAAATCATCACGAAGTAGCATTAGGCTAGCTGGCGGATAAACAGCGTTCCTGTGGGGGTGGAGGGCATGCCCCTGGTTGCCAATAAAATGCTAGTTTGGGGACACCTAGGTTGTATGTGCATCTGTATCTAGCATGTTTTTTTTCGCGGTTTGCCACAATTTAACACATTAAAGGACAATTCCGGGATTTTTAAACCTGGCCTCTATATCCACAAAATCACCTATTTTACCGCAAAATAGGTCCAAAAACTTTCGGAATTGCTCCGGTAGATTCATAGACCACCTTTGTCAGAGTTCAGAGTTCAGAGTTGTTGGAAATGTGACAGAGGTGGTCTATGAAAGCAAGAGGGTTGACTTGTTGCAAGAAGAGGATGGTGTAAACATAAATCTTTCTACCGTCCTCTTCCTGCAACAAGTGAACCCTCTCGCTATAGACTACCTTTGTCCACCGTCCATTTCAGAGCGGGACTTCTCCTTGAGCTAGACTTTATTTTTCTGGTTAAAAAAGGTCTATTTCTGTAGCGATCCTTTCAGTAATGTTGTCAGACACTTGTCAGACACACGAATAACAATCTGAGCCTGTCAGTGGCAAAATCAAGCACTTTTAGTGGACGTACTTTGACAGCGCCTCTATGCCCCGTCAGATTACGTTACAGCCAGAGCCCGTTTCGTGACTGCTGACTGAGCCGATCTACCAGAGCAACTCCGAAACTTTTGGGATCTACTTAGCGTTATAATAGGCGATTTAGTGGATATAGAGGCCAGGTTGAAAAATCCCATAATTGTCCTTTAAAGACTTACTAGGATTATTTTGAGAAAAACAATATCTGTTTGTGACGACTAACAAAAGTCCTACCTTGGGAATAATGATATACCCCACCCATTTATACCCTTGTTGTGATGTCAGCACTCATCAGTGGATACCTTTCAGGTGCTTAAACCACCTCCGTATTTGCTTTTAACAACAGTTGGGAAAAAGAAAACTGTCAAATCATTACCTACTCTTCATACCAAGGAAGACACTTTGATGACGATGAAGCCGAGTGTTGCAAAATATACCCAAAGTATTAGTAAATTGCTGTTTTATGTTAACAAAACCCTTGCAGGCATTTTTTCTTACTTAACTGAAAAGCAACAATAACTGTCTTCCAACAGCATTACACCTACATGTTTGATTTTGAGAGCTCGACGCGTGCCGCACACCTGCAGAGCGGCGTGCCTTCCAACACCACATCATTTTCCTAAGCTGCAATTACGCAAATGCATATCAAAATCATTTCGATGCAAACACTTGTTTTTCAAAACGTCCTCATGCTGTACAGCAGAAGAGATTACCCAATCGTTTCTAATACCAGGCGGCCCACGCAACGGCGGGCGTGCGCACTGAGCCGCGTGACTCGTCCCCTTACCTTCGGAGTGGTGGGAGAGGGTGAGCAGGCTGACGCAGGACGCCCCGATCCCAGACCCGAACACAGTGATGCGGTTGGAGTCTCCTCCGAAGAAGCCGATGTTCTCACTGATCCACCTTAGAGCCTGGATCTGGTCCAGCAGCCCGTAGTTACCCTTAGCAGCCTGGTCGCCGGTACTCAGGAAGCCTGCAGCGCACACACACACACACACACACACAGATTAGCAAATATGTGAAAATGTGGCTGAGGATAGAAAGTATAATAAAATGCATTGTAATAAGTAATAAGTACACGATAGCCTTGATCAAAACAAAACTAAATGCATATTCCCAGTACAAGATGCAGTTTGTCACGATTATTTCCATGTGCACCTGCAACATAAAAGGTGACCTGCGATGGTGAACCATAACCCGTTTCCATCTGCAGAACCATCAAAGTGCAGGACAGCAGCAGTGAAAAACCCTGACTTACTGGAGGACACGGGTGTTGGTAAAATAGAGGGAGTGCGTGTGACCACATGTCATCTGCACCTTATGGGAAATCGATGACAAGTCTCCCTGGGTGATTACCCATCATCAGGTATATTGAGCCACTGTGATGGAAAAGACAGAGACTGAAGCGATAATAAGATACACAATCATGTTGATGCTGAAACCTCCTTATGGCTTGTGAACTCATATATGTTGCTACCTTAACCTGATATATTTGGATTCTCTGCTCACACGCTCACACATAGTCTCATTCTCCATGTAGTCATGCCACGCGCTATCCATACGCATTTCCCTCCTTGTCTGTATAATCCGCTATATGATGCGTGAGTACGACAGTGAGCCTCTCTTGGGGACATCACAGCTCATGTTAACACACCGCCCTCCCCCAGCTGCTCTCCGGGGCCCGGGCCCTGCTGAATGATGGGTAATCGTGAGTCACGGGGGGGGAAGATCAAAGGCAGGCAATCCCAGGCAAGTCCTGCGTCAGTGTCCATCAAACCCCTGAACGTGGACGTAAGGTGACAGCTAGGAGACGTGTGGAATCCGAGACCCCCTCCTCTTTAGCCGCAACATCACCAAACATTTCAAAAGCGATAAAATGCGTTAGAGGTGAACGCTGCAGGCCTCTGCTGGCTGCCTGTTCACTGCAGAAATGTTCTGTCAACATCTCAGCATTGTCTCCCACATCTATTTCATGGTCTGTGCCTCCATATATAGATGAGCACAGTCTTTGTATAGGTCCTGAGGGTAAGTGGGATGGTTTCAATATCAGCAATGCAAGACAAAGACAGGCTCATCCAAATGTGCTTCCCCGACTCGGGTCAGCGTGGCAACACTCAGCTTAGATAAACCCTGATTAGAAAGCAGCTGCTCAGCAGGGCCATTAGCTGCTCGCAAAGAGTGCATCCACGTCGGCGCATCCCTGTTAACTCGCGAGCACAATGTACGCGTGAGACGATGGATGCCACAACCTCCTGCTCCACCCCCGAGCACAGCACCCGCCTCGCCCTGAGCCCCCCCCCGTTGGCAGCCGCGAAGAGGGTGGGCAGGGGAAAGGCCAGGCCTGATCATCGATAGGAGAGAGGCAGTGGCACAGGAAGCAAAGCAGGAGACAAATGGATCAACAGATGGTCTCCTTCAGACGCATCCCTGAGGATGACAGAGCAGCAGGGCACATGCAGAGAGAGAGAGAGAGAGAGAGAGACAGGCAGAGGGTTAGAGAGAGAGAGAGAGAGAGAGAGAGGGAGGGAGGGCTTCAGTTGAAGAGCTTTCTCTTTCCTCTCCTCTTGTGGCTCCTCCTCATGTTCCATCATAACCAAAGGACAACAGATTTTACAATCCTCTCTCGGGTGTTGGGGAGAGTGGAGACGTGACTCTCCCAGAATACCCCTCATTTGCGTGAGTGTGTGTCAGCCGGAGTAAGACATGGTAGCAGGCCGCGATGTAAAAGGGCTTCGCGGCGACGGTTAACCTCATCGGGACAAAAAAAAAAACGCAGCTGAAACCGATGCGTTGGGCGGCGGCGCATCGCGAGGCATTACCGCATGACAACACAAAAAAAAATCATTCGACTCGGTTAACCAGCTGGCAGAACAGGTTCGGCGCTCTCTGTTGATTCTTCCGCATCTAAAAATGAAACTGGCCATTAAAATGTAGAGGTGGATTCCAACGTATTAGACAACAAGACGCGCTGCAGGTGCCATTTAAAAATGCATCTAATATAGCTGCTGGTTATGTTTTAATTGGAAAGGTGGCAGCGAGTATTTTCCTTGGAAAGCAATTAAGATAGCGAGGTAATTGTTTTTATGCATGGCCTTTTTCTGGGTTTACATTTACGGCACACCGTTGTGTTGCAGCTCGTGCTCAAGAGGTGTTTTACGGTTATTTCCTCCCCGTCCGCCGCCCGGGCATCGTTCACTTCCGGACTCTCGCTCCGCTTCGCTCCGAACTATAACTGACGAAACACGCCGAGAGAAACGCTATCAAGAGAATGCTTAACCAGTACATTTTAAGAGAGTGCTTGGAGAACTCCCGCTGGCAAAACTGATGCATCCATTTCACATGGTTTGTGATTTCAGTTATCTCAGTTTTTTTTCTACAGCAGATGATCCCAGCAGTCTGATCGGCAACGCGTGGGCTTCCTCTTCACATGGACCGCGATGTGCAGGCTCACACCTACATATAGGACCTTGGGACTCCGCGTTGCAGCTCAGTGCAGCTGAACTGTATTCGATCGGGGCGGTTACGTGCCCGGCAGCGCTGCAGATCTTGAGATT
The DNA here is from genome assembly GCA_034670385.1 of Hoplostethus mediterraneus. Lineage (NCBI taxonomy): Eukaryota > Metazoa > Chordata > Actinopteri > Trachichthyiformes > Trachichthyidae > Hoplostethus > Hoplostethus mediterraneus. Next base: position 1,286,271 of record JAXDDW010000049.1, on the reverse strand, counting down.
TTTAATATGTGCTAGATGGCTGCACTAAATCATATTTAATTGAATTAAACGCACATGTAATCGAGTTGATTACGGCGCGCTTAAGCCGAATCAACATCTCTTTGAAAACGAATACACGGCTTGACCAAACAACAATGGCACACATAGTGCACACAATTACAGTTATCTCAGTTGGGCTTATTCAACAAACATAAAACAAATGAATCATTAAATAGGCAGTAAATAGTTTAAGTTGATTTGATACTAGAAGTGCATACAAATGAATGTTTACTCATTTAATTTTCCCAGTGACATTATTAATCCTGTCTGTTGTGAGTTCTCTAAATTGTAGATAAACATTGGGAGGCTCCCGCCATTGTTAAATCAGACGTCTGGCTGAGCGAGTGGTAACCAGCCTAATCACTAGAAAGTGGTCGCTAAATGTCATAAATGATTCCGCTACTACTTTTTTTCCTCCTCGACAAATAAGCCTTTGTGTTGAATATGAAGCCCAAAACATCGTGGTTCAATTCTCTATTTGATTTAATCACATAAAGGCATTCAAGGCCGATTCGGTGAGTAGAGGAGGACAATTGTAAATATGCTATCGTCAATGAATCCTCTCTGAGTTAATATACTCGATCCAATTTATTTGTCCAATTTAAACTGTCTGTTGTATCGGCAACACGCGCAAACAGGAAGCATTTTCAAGTTGTTCCAAAAAAACTATCATTTACAAATATGGTGGAATATAACCTGGCGAATAGTTGGGACTAGAAACAAAACATTTCTTCACAAACAAATTCAAAACGGTGACTCCAGCACGTGTAACGCTGGTGAATTCCTATGTATGGTGAGCCTGTATTTCTTCCATGTGGCAGGACAGGAGGCAGAAATGCAGTATTGATCCTCGCTGGAGAGGCAGTGTGACCTTGGATTGGCTACAGGCTGGTCAGGTCACGCCTGTCCCCCCTTCCATCCTCCCCTCCTTGGACTAAACGCTGTGTGCATGCAGCGTGCCTCCCCCCCCCCACCCCCCCCCCCCCTGCGACTCCCCCCCCCCTTTGTCACCTTGGTGCGAGACGGCGGGTCGGTAAACGTACAGGAGTATGACAACATCCCCTCTCCGCGGTGTTCCAGGTTGCCAGAAGCGATACGCTACCGGGAGGCGCTGATGTTTGGAGACCCGGAGCTGCAGCGCTCAGATCCAAGCGCCTTCTTCCATTTCCTCAAATATTTCCCCAGCCCCCTTTAACACGACATAACATAGCATCGCTGGGGTATCAGTTACCCGCCTAAAAAGGCCCCGGTGCAGGACGCGGTGCCACATAGTGTTCGGGCTTGATCGTCTTTTATCAATAAGCGTGCGCCGCTCAATCTCGCCTGAGTATCTCGGTTTCCTCCTGGGCCCAGCTGAGCCGTGGCAGCGATTTCCTTTAGCCATGCCTCTCAGCATTGATATTTCTCTATTGATTATGATTTAAATGTCTGTTTCCTATACGGTGGGCTATAACTCACAGCGTAGCGGAAAGAAGTGATGATAATGACGGCTCCAACCCTCGACATCTCTCTTAGCCCGGTAATGAATGTGTGTAAAGTAATGGGCGGGAGGGTGAGAAGGGGGGTGAGGCAGGGGGCTGAGGGGGGGGGAAGGGTGAGAAGCTTGTTATTGAGCTACGGGGGTGAAGTCACATCGGGACAGATGGAGGGAATGACCAGGGAGGAGTAGAGGAAAGAGGAGGAGAGGAAGAGGAGGAGGAGAAGGAGCGATGGGAATAACAGCGGTGACGTAACGGAGGGAAGTTTCTGGCCGCCTGCTTGGATTCTTTCTCTCTTTTTCTTTCTCTTCTCGCCTGTTTCTTTCTCCCTCTCATCCTCCCTCTCTTTGGGGGTGCCGGTTAACAAGGCCGTCTGTGTCCGAGCTCCCCTTTGGTACACCCCCCCCATCTCCCTCTTGCCCTCTCCCTCTATCTTTCTCCCCCTTCTCTTCTCTAGGGAAATAAAGGCCCACACAGTCACAGCCTTGACAGCCTCCCTTAAGAATCCCCCACGACAGAAAAGGTCCAACTTCCCCCCCAGCCAGGCCGGGGCTGAATGGGAGCCTCTGGGGGTGTGGATGGGGGAGGGAAGGGGGAGGGAAGGGGCCACCCTCCACACAGCCACATAAAGAGCCTGTGTGTCAGGCTCACGATGAGCAGAGGACATACCCAGCAGTCCATCCTCCACACACGGAGTCATTCCCACAAGATTTTTCATTCATCTTTTTTTTTTTTTTTTTTTTTTTTGGGTGGGAAATTCAGCATTCAGACAAAATACAAACAAACAAAACAAAACAAAAAAAAACAGGATGAGTAAATGGAGTGGCGAGCCTCGGGGTGGTGACGGGGCAGGGAGGGAGGGAGGCACCGGCCCGAATGAAGGTGATCGCAACTTGGATCAGTGTACAGCTCCTGTTTACAGCTCACTGCCCAATGACATGGCTGCAGCACAGCCCGAGCCGGGGAGAGAGAGAGAGAGAGAGAGAGAGAGAGAGAGAGAGAGAGAGAGAGAGAGGCGGGCAGGCACAAGAAAGCCTCTTTATGGGAGCCTGAACACTGAAGGCCATTTACCCACCACATCCTTGTTTCCGGTGGAGGAGAAAATAAAGACTTGAAGTCACACAAAAAAAACCAAAAACAAATAGAAAGTAGCTCGACTGAGCCGTGCTGTTGGATTGTTACCGCTACAAATTACCGCTTCCATATGAATGGATGTAACATTATAGCCTTTAACTAGAATCAGGAAATGGTGAGAATGAATTTATGTATGAGCCCTTTATCCCTGCTGGCCTTGTCACGGATCAATAATTAAAGAAAATATCAGACTGCCTTGAATGGCAACAAAGTCATTCAATGTTTCAAGGGCTTGCCCCCCCCCCCCCACAATGGACTAGTTCAAATTGAATGATAACACGCTCACAAAATTGTAGGCATTTGCTGAAAAGCCTGTAGAGACAGATTGCAAACGCAAAACCTAAATAGCTTTTCTTGAATCGGAGCCACAGCTGCACACACACACTGGCACAGATAGCTGCAGAGTGTGTGTGTGTGTGTGTGTGTGTGTGTGTGTGAGCGTGAGCCGGCTCTGCTGCTGTATGATGTACGCTGTTAGGGTAAGGCTGGCTAGCGCGCTGAAGATACTGGGATCGTACGCGCCGAGGCCACTTACATGGAAAAAGGTGAGGTTGTGTGTGTGTGTGAGGCAAAAGTAAACGTCAAAAGGGGGAAAATCTGGGCTCCTAAAAACCCTCCTCCAGGCCAGACGACGGGACGGTTACAGAAGAAAGCGGATGGAGAACAGATACCTGAGTGTTGTCGGGGCACGTGGCCAGCTGTTTGTTGTCCTGCATGCTTGATCTGATTGGGGGGGGGGGGGGGGGAGGCTGGCAGCCACTACAAATGAGCGGTTTGCGTTCGTATGACCCCTGGTGTCCCAACGCCACTCAATCAATCACACAACGGCCATGTTGGCTGTCGGGTTTTGCCTCCTCCTCCTCCTCCTCCTCCTCCTCCTTCGCCCGCCCCTTCCCTTTGCACAATCTCTCTCTCTCTCTCATCTTCTCTCCGGATGTCTCTCTCTCTCTCTCTCCTCTCCATCTCTGCCTCCGCTACCTTTCACCGTCTCTCCCTTTTTCCTGTATCGCTCAACATCTTTTTCCTCGGCGAGCCAGCCCCCGAGACGGTGGCTTGTCAAAGACAGGGAAATGCTTTTAGGTTAAGTAGCGGTTTGCATCTCACAGCTGGTGCGGAGGCGATCCTACACCGCTCCGACAGAGGGAGAGAGGGGGAGACCGGGAGAGGGGGGAGACTGGTGTCGGAGCGTCACAACTGTCAGGTTAAGCGGCGCTTTGGTTCCTCTCGCAACGTGTGGGGGGGGAGAAAAAAAAACATCAACACATTTTTCACAGATTTCTTCTCAATCTCCGTCTCATGTTCAAAAACGGTATATTTCTGTTTTATGTTCAAACAAAACACCGCCGTGTGTAGGTCGCACCGTCTCAGATCTCACTTTTTTTTCTTTTTTTTTTGGGGGGGGGGGCTGTTGGCAAAAGTCTCAGCAGGCAAAGTGAAAGTGAAAGTGTAGCACCGCCCCGGCCTCTGAGAGGATGGATACTGGATGCTGGAGAGAAGATGAGAGAGAGAGAGAGAGAGAGAGGGGGGGGGGTAGAGCTTATCGAAGCACATCAGTGGAGGCGAGTAGGAGAGTAAGGTCATCATTTAGAGGATCTTCAAAGCCCGGCTCCTTTCCTCCTCAGGTTTGAGTCGGCGTGATAGGTAGCCATTATGAGCTTAGTTATAGCCGCTTCTTTTTGCTCAGGCTACTTCTAGAGCGCTTACTCTTCACACAAGGCTGTGGGTAATTCTGCCTTTTTCATACTGTGTCCACTTTAAAAACCCTGCCAACATTAGGAGTAAATAGAAATCGCTGCAATTTAGATGAACATGTTTTCCCTGAGGCCTGGCGGTGTGGCGTGCATGAGTGATGTTTTATTTGTTAATAAAAAAGAGTATCTCATGTTTTGCCACTAAAAGAGTGGCGACTGCTCCCACAAACCAACGGGCAGTTAATGTTTGGAACGATTAGGTAGTGTGTGTGTGTGTGTGTGTGTGTGTGAATGAGTCGACCATGCTCTGTGTGAGGGAGTGAAAGGGAGTGCCGTGGCAGTGAGTGTTGGGTGAGTGCATGGCCACTGTGTGCATAAGTAAAGAGGAGTGCTTCCAACAGCAGCGTGTGTGTGTGTAGCGTGTGTGTGTGTGTGTGTGTGTGTGTGTGTGTGGTGTGCGAGTGTGCTCGGGGAGGGCCCGGGCATGCGGCGCGGTGTGAGGGAGGTATGGATATTAATCACCGGGAGGAGCATGGTTCTCTGGCACCGGGCGGAGATGGATGGGGTGTGAGTGCAGTGATGTCACCCTGACAAATGGACCCGGCCATGTTGGCTGAGACTCGCACATCGCCTCTCATTTCAATTAGTTCCTCGCACAACAAAACCCCCACGTAAACCCCACAATCTGCGGGTTACACGCATAAACACACACACACCTGAGCTACAAACACACACACACCCTCAGTTCGGTGCCCAGAGCCCTCTAACAAGATGCGCTGATCTGTAAGAAAACAAAGCGGCTCCTCAAATTAATCTCCCTCAATTATGACGGTGCCTTTGCTTTTCCGTCCCGGGAGTCGATCACTCACAACATCATCCCCCCAAACACGCTGACGGTCCAGCGCAGTAGCCCGGTCTTTAGTTCGTAAAGACCGGGTGCTGTCCGTGTGTTTCCCCCCCCCCCCCCCCACAATATCAATTTGATGAAGTGCCGGAAAGCTGGAGATGCGGCCGGTCATTTGGCCTAATGGTAATAGCATGCATTTACTCTGATGTGTGTGTGTGTGTGTGTGGGGGGGGGGGGGGGGAATAAAAGGTGCGATGCTCTGCGATGTACCGGGGCTGGACACAACCCGGCAAGCGAGAGAGAGAGAGAGCTGCACTTCTGACAAACCGAACTGAGTTTCGGGGGGTTTAAAAGGTCTGACCCTCCCTCGCTAGCTGTTTATAGCCCTGTTCTCAAAAGCCTGACACCGCTAACGAAAAGGAGCCAAGCCTGATTTTAAAGTGTCTGTCACCTATAAGAGAGGGAGTTAAACCTCATTTTCAAAGGGCTGACGCCGCGAACCGCAAGCAGTAAAGCCCAGTTTCAAAGTCCTGTCTTCCTGGAGTCAACTTTGGCCTTGAGGGAGATCTCTAGACTGTGGAGTGGACTGTGCTAACGGCGCTCCATATTGAAGTGCCTCCTCGAACTCCCCATTTCTTCTCTCTCTCTCTCTCTCTCTCTCTCTCTCTCTCCTCCTCCTCCTCACACCAGGAGGATGGTAAAAGAGGATCACGTCGGTGTAAGCTAGGCCAGGCTAGGCCATATGAGGCCGGTTCGGGTGGGGCCTGGGCTATGCAGAGCAGAGCGGGGCATGCTGGGGGATTTTGAGCAGAGCCTCCTGGGGCTTCAGCTCCAGCTTAACACCAGTGGTCGGTATCTCTTCATCTGCCTGTGAAAGGAACGGGAGGTTAATACCGACCCAGCGGGGAGGAGTGAGCGACTTCATTGTGCCACTGCATTAATTACAAGCACTCCACATCCGCATTAGTCACATTATAGTCACTTTAACATCTGAGGCCGGAGAGAAACAAACGAGGCAGTGTGCTGATGATATGAGCCCCGCCCACAATCGCACAATCTCACAAATGATATAAGCCCCACCCACTTTAACGAGCGTTATCAGGGCGATAGGAAACTGCATGGGTATTTGAGTGTCGAGTCTGTCGGTACATGCTTTTTGCTAATAACGCTGACTGGCAAGGAACAAATCTGACATATCGATATTGGGTTTCATAGGTGGAAAACTACGAGGTTTGTGCATATGCAGAATTTATTACTTCCTACCTCGAGAGAGAGAGAGAGGGAGAGAGAGAGAGAGAGGGAGAGAGAGAGAGAGAGAGAGAGAGGGAGAGAGAGAGAGAGAGAGCGCTTGGCTTCACAGATTCTTTTGTTGATGAAACATGCCTGTTCCCTCACCCCGAGAACAGGGGGAAATGAAAAATGGATGAAAAGCTTTTGAAATAGTGTGTTTGATTACCATAGCACTTCTGCGATACAGGGAGCGTGCCTGCCATGTATTGTTGCATGTAACAAGGAGGGCATGCACTACACAAAAGTCACTACACACGACGGAAATATTTGCTTATTTTACTTCCAATTGATATTGAAGTGCTATTTTCCACAAGGCTCTCCGCATTGGAGCAACCGAAGTGATTCCTCTTTCATTTTACTTTTAATCTACCAACACTAAAGAACTGGGTACCCGCAAACAACAACAACAACAAAAAAAAAAGAAAAAAGGTTAGATCTCGCTTTCTGTTTCATCTTAGCCCCATGCGATCCCGGGGGGGACGTCTCTCTGTGCTCGTCTGCACTGGCCTGGCGACGGGAGATTGTGCCAGGGCTCTGTTTGTTTGGCTTTCTCCCCCCCACCCCACCACCCCACCCTCCTCCTCCTCCTCCTCCTCCTCCTCCTCCTCCTCCTCCTCCTCATCGCGCTGAAATCTGCCTGACAGTTCGGCAGCATGGCTCAGGCCCCACAGGAGCTGCCGTCAGATAAAATGTCACCGTGGCTTTGTTCCACGCGCCCTATAGGCTGGCCGGACGCACTGTACACCTGAGAGCCCAAAGGCCAAAACCACAGAGAGAGAGAGTGGAAGAGGGGGTGTGGAGTGGAACGCGGTTCTTGTGGATTTTTTTTTACCCCGCCTGCGCCTCAGACACATTTTGTTCACCGGCTGCGTTTTATCTTCATTGACGAAGTCCACTTTGATGCGAGATTAGATTAGAGCAGAGGTTTTAACCTAAGAGCTACATGATTAAACTCCAAATAAATCATCGGTACGGTTCAGCGCCGCTTCAAATTCAGCATTAGCCTAAATTGTTGTGAGACGTGATTGGATAAGAGCCCGCTGTCCTCATGACCACTTAGAGTAACAGCTTATGAGACTCAAACTCGTGACATCTACAGTCAAACGCCGCTCCCGGTTTCCCCCCCCCCAACGTCTCGGAGCCGCAGATAACTCTCCTCGGTGTTTCCCTAACGAGGCTGGAGCGAACAGACGACCGGTCCTCTCGCCGCTGAGCACCGGGGCGGTTGCCGCTGTCATCTCCCGTTAACTCAGCCCCCCCCCCGGTGCACGTTTCAGCAGAGAACGCAAACACACGCGTCCCAAAAGGAGCTCGTCGGTTGCTCCTTCAACCACCCCGACCCCATAAATTAATAAAAGAAGGAGCAGCTCTCGCGGGTAATTTGATTAAATACGACAACCCCCCCCCCCCTGCTTTAAAGTGCGTGCTGACAAAGCAAAAAAAATAAAATAAGACGGGACGTTGTCGGGAAGAAATTGTCACTGTACTCGTACATGACCCCCCCCCCCTGCCCCCGGCGGCGCTGCTCTCTTCCTCCTCCTCCTCCTCCTCCTCCTCCTCCTCTATCCGCCCGAGCATCGCCACACACTCCATTTTCCAAGGGCATCTCTCAATGTTATTGGATGAAAAATGGATGGTATATGCTCCAGATTACCGGGCCTGTCAGTCAGCTAATTTGATGCAATCCTCACCGGATCTCGTCTCTTAATTGAGTTTTGTTGCTTCTATTTCGCAGCAGATGTATATGAGTTCGTATGTTTGAAGTAAGCCTGCGGGGCTCATCTGCGGGGCACACGTTCATACTTTTCAAAATGAATGTAAACATGAGCTCATATATTTGTTATACACCGAGGACTTAAATGGGACGTCACCGATTTGTGCAGGCGGCGTAAAGGATGCAACACACAAGACAACATCTCCTAGATAACACTGTTACAATGTGATTGGTCGGTTCTGGTATCACTCACGAGGACAAACCTTTCCAAACGATTCAAAATGAAGACCAGTTTTTCCCCTTGATCCCTCCTGTCTTCCCTCTCTCTCTCCCCCGCCCCCCTTCAGGCTGGAGTTGGGGAGGATGTATCGGGCCGCGGCGTGTGAATGGAACGACAAGCCGTGTCAGTCAGAGGGGAAAGCGCTTTGTGGTGTCTTCTGGGTAGTCCGGGCCAATGTCACCGCGCTTCAGTCTGGCCCGAGCCTGAATAGGCGTCTCAAAGCTTGTTCGCTATCTCTACGCCGACACATTTTCTGGCTGGTGTGTTCTTCAACGTCCGTCCGCCTGGAGGTTACACGGGTGGATTCCTGACCCAACAAGAGGAAGAGTGGGAGATATACGCTCTCTTTCTAATGGAAAGAAAGGTTTTGAATCTTATTACAAGGGCTTCTTGCATCAGTCACTCCAAATCTAGTAAACACCCAGGCTCTGTGATAGCATCGGCAGCAGCTAACGGCTAGCAGGTGCAGAACAGAAATAAAGCCAATTGTGTTGATTGAATCAACCCCGACTCTACCACCCCGCCACCATCCCTTCACTTGAGTGTCCGCTAACTGGCTGTGCCATGGCTAATGTTCTCTAATGTCTATTAATGCTCTCAGTGGTGCGATTAAGCCATATGCTCATGACAATTCCTCTCTCTTGTCTTTGACAGGATAACTACGTGGCAGCTCAACGCAACGGCTCCCGCACTGGAAAACAGGTGGATAACTGCTGCTCCTCTCCTCTCGCCCGGGATAACTGGTCCAGACTACTGTGTGTTATGGCTCACTGTCAGTAACATCACTAGCTGTGGCTGTAAATCCTACCTGTAGCAAAAGAGTCAGTTCCCAGTGAAGTCTGTGTGTGTGTGTGTTCGTCTGTGTGGCGGTGGCAGGTCTGTGCCATGCTGAGCTCCAGTGTGGAGTCTTATCTCCCAGCCTGAGAATCTTCTGTGTCCCCCCCCCCCCTCACCCCCCCTACTCCTCACCCCCCCACTCCTCACCCCCGCCAGAGTGGCGTGGAGGAGAGCCTTGAGTGGCAGACTCCTGCTCTAATTAAACCAGGAGGAGCATTAGTCCCGCTTGCGAGCAGTTTTCATAATTACCCATGCAATTCATTCATTATTTAACTTAACGAGGCAGCTCACTGGCCAAACATACATTAGTACAGTGGATTTGAGGCCTAATTTAGGGAAATGCCGTAAAGATATTAGATTCCTGAGGTTTTTTGGCCGAGCCACCTGCAAACCTGCTGGATGATCAGCGGTAATATTTCGTCTTATTAAGTTTAAAAGAACACGGAAAGGCGCTCTTATTGCAGCGACTATCCGGTTCAAAAGAAATGGAAGTATGACCTTTCTAAGGCTCTTAATTCAGCTAAATTGGCTCCAGAGGAGGCTAATTTGGCCTTTTACAACATGGGGGGAAAATGGGCGTTGGAGCAGTGGTGCCACCAGCAAATGATGCAGCAGCTCGACTCGTTCGCAGAGCAAAATAGCGTTCGCTCCAATGGGCGATACAAATTATTTATTTTTCCCCCAGCAGTTTGCTTAAAAACTTAAAACTTAAACAGTTCCCTTTTCAAAACTATTTATTCTCACCCAATTTCTGGTCCCCGCCATTATAATTTTGACCACAGTGGTATTGTTAGTAAATGTAAATAGGGGTTTGCATTAAAATGCAAATGCAGCTGCTAAAGTCACGCAGTCAGCGTTTTATAATCCGGCATGAAAAATGTTACCTTAGGAAGCGCATGCATTTAGATTCTGAAACTAGGGTACCGAATCTTACTGGGCTGCACTCGTAACCCGGCCTCCTCTAGCCGGGGAGATAATTGATACACAATGCGTGCTTAAAATGATGGGGGTGGATGAGTTAGACTGGGACGACACAACCCTCTAAAATTATGGAGTCAGACAATAATCTGTTTTGATGTGGCTCTTATACCTCTTATGTTAGTTCATATTGTACCATATTGTTATTCATACATAACACATCCACTGATCACAGGCGCAGCTCGTCGCCCTGCCTGTGCCCTCTCATATTTCATGTAGATAGATCTGAAGGTGAAAGAGGGACTTATTCCTCTAGAAGCGACGCATTTAATTTCTTTTCTCTCGGAATATATATCCATCCTCTTTCATGTACCGTGGCAGAATCAGATATCTGGTCTTATACATTGAGATCTGCGATCGCGTCCTTGATATATGGAGCTTTAAGGGGGAATCTGAATACAAGTTGAACGGGCGCTTGGCGCTACGAGCGGTGTCATTGAGTTTCTGTCACTCAGGAACCCGTGTCCGTTCTGATCCCTGTCAAGCAGTGTGAACGTGTTTACTGCTATATTAACCACCTGATCGGCTACCTCGACGAGAGGTATATAGCCCGTGGCAATTTAGTTCCAATGAAAGCAATAGGGGGTCTCACATGAACAACAGATTAAATGTGGCATTCTGGTACAAGATGTACAGTCCACAGACCCTGTATGTTTTGAATTCATCAAATATTTATGGCAAACTCATGGATCTATTACCTACAGGGGATATGAGACACGCTGGCAACGTTTACACTGGGCTTAGCTTACTTGTAGCTTGGGTTATTGCTCGTGCGTTTGGCTGCCGCGCTGACGCCATTATGTTTTCAGCACAGCTTGCGGTTGATTTAAGGACTACTGAGTTTGGGAGAGAGAGCTGAGATTAGAATACACAGTCGAAGTAAAAGCCAGAAAACCAATGGCACTATTGTGTAAAGTGTAAACCCATTCAAACGAAGCAGCGTGCCGACTGTTTTCGTGCGTGGAGATGTCACATCACAAAGAGTTTTGATCAAACCAAAAAAAGGCAGGGAAAAGCCACTTCCTCTCCCTTCACTGTCAGAAAATAGAAGAGTATAACAAGACTTGTAACTGTGCTCCAGTGACCCAGAAACACATCTTTCTAATTGTTCCCGCTGGCCTCTGGGGCTTCGTTCTTCAATGCTATGACCTCTTTACAAACAGAGCCCGGCGCATTGGCCCATCTGGACCCCAAAGGAGCGCCGACAGAACACGTCCCCCCCCCCCACCCCCCACCAGGGCATCTGAACCGGTGACTTCCGAACGCCACCTCCGTATCTTTGTACCATCACCGGAGTCTTGTTTAAGGTGGATGAGCAACAGCCACGCGTGCTTACACACACACACACACACACACACACAAGTAAATATCCTCAGACAGCTGTATTTGTTCCCCCGTCCCGACCAAACCAAGGTGCGATGGACTGCGTATGCTATTTCAACCTTGCTCCTTCCTGGCCAATCTAATAACATCAGTCCGCTGTGATGCAGCAAGGTCGGCCCCCGGGTCCAAGGTCACTCTGGGCCGCCTGCCGGGGTCCGTGGCGGGGGGGAGAGGAGACGTAAGCGCTGGACCGGTCAGATCTGATCCCGAGAGCCACTGGTTCCTTCGATTGCGGTGTAATGCATTTACAAATAAGCGTGATTTTATGTCATCTTCCATGTTGCAAGGGTGCCGTTCATAATTGGCGACGCTGGAGAAAAATCACACAGAAATAGGAAGGACTGCTTGTAATGAGGTCTGCGCTTGTGTTGACAAAATAAAAGCCACCTAAAGAGTTGGGAGATGAAGAATTACCTACTTATCAACTCTGATCTTATCAGAGAGCAAGTGTGATTTGAAACCAGAGTATCAACTCCTTCTGCGACGCTGTTGGAGAGTATGAAACAATAATCTCTATACTTGGGGAAAATATGATCCACTAGAGTCCTCTCTATCTGTTTTCTGGGGGACATGTCAGGGGCTAATTGTTAAGAATTGAGTTATTGAGCTGTATGCCCTTCTCCAGCCCCTGAAGGACTAGCACCAATACAAATAGCTTCCAAACACTATTGGAATTCCACTGGAGCGCCCCTGACTTATCCCAGCCATAATATTGTTGTAATAATTGGAGCTCACAGGCCATCAAATATCATGCCGGTTTGTTCAATTGATTCAGACAGGGTAACGAAGGGGGGAAAAAAACATGCATTTCCAATTCTGCCATTTGTAATGTGAATGGCGTTCCTCCGCTCTATTTTTAATGATGGAGAATTCTGCGGGGCGAAGGCATTTGGTAATTTGTCCTCTGGCGAACTTTGTGTGTGGTATGCAGGGGCTGTTAGGGCTTTGACAGGACGACAAACAAGTGAGCGTATACACTGTGCACAACTAAACTGTCATTTAGCTCCCAAGTGCAGGTTGATATTTCATTCCCATCGCTCCTCACCACCAAACACTTCAACCGACTGTAGAATTCAATCAGGGCCGCTGTAATTTGATAGGATTTGTTTCAAGGGTGTTTTGCTCAAATCTGAATAGTTGACAACAGTAGAAGCAGGGTGTCAAAAGCTTCGTCGCCTTATTCCGCAGCCGGCACTGCGGTACTGAAACGATGCGGGGCTTATATCGCAGTCCATCAGGAGAGGCAGTGGATTACTTTTTTTTTGTGGAAGACTGCTGACTTTGCACGCGGCGGAATGAGGTTGAGTGAAGGCAAGTGGCAGAGCCGGCTGATAATGAAAATAGTTGTGATAAAGATGTAATGGATGTGGGATAGGGGTGGAAAAAAAAAAAAAAACACTCATGAATAATATCACGGGGAAGGTGTGGGACGTGGATCGACTCCGTCTGATTACACCGAGAGCCTCTGCTCTTTATGCCGAGTCCTTCTGCATACACGGCTCTTATCGCCTCCTTACAGGGCAGAGGCGACAATGTAACCTATCAAGCGCTTGTCGTTCTGCCGCTGTTTGAACGCGTTTTAAAGCATTTCAAAGTCAACTCGTAGTTTAATTAGTGTGGCTGCTGATTAACAGCGCTTGTGGAATAACGTTTCCCTTGTCTGGCCGGAAACAACAGGAACACATCTGGGTTTACAAGAAAAAAAACACTATCACTATAATGACATGAGAGTAATGAGATGATATTGAAGATAAAATATACAGTGTGTGTGTTAGGGGTGGGCGATATGACTAAAAATCAATATTGTGATTATTTCAAACTTTTACCTCGATTACGATTAATGAACGATTATTTTATTTGTTTTATTTTGAAATTTGTTTTATTTTGAAATTGACCGGATGCTCTATGCCGTTCCTGTGTCTGACTTCCTGCCCGGCTTGACACATTCGCTCGCGGCTCACAAAAAACGAACGGTCCAAACCTGTCTGAACACGACGTTACTGGACGGGGCGGAGGGACGTGACTGAATACCACGTAGTATTTTTTAAGGGGACAGTTCATGAACGCAGTATTGGGGAAAGTATTTGGCCCGTTCATTCA